>SNQJ01S0042265.1:5797-21803 GCA_010110895.2 Picea sitchensis | reverse complement strand
TTGTAGCATATCGATATTGAAGTCTCCTACAAGTACAATGGGTCCGTTCAGATGGAAATGGGTCAATGCATTGGAAATAACATGTACTATGTTGGAGAATGTTGCATGGGGAGCAACATACAGATTCAATATTGCAACTTATGTTTCATGAGAAAAAATTTTTGCAAGCACCAACTCAACATTGTTTTCTTCAATATGTAAATGGTCCAAAATTGGCAGATGTTTTTTCACCGGTATCATGACCCCATGTGTAATGTAACTTAATATGCAATTGTGATTTGGGAATTGTTTGTTCTCTGTGCATAATGCCATGTTTGTTTCTTGCAAGCACAAAATATCGGATTGCATTATATCATATTCATTTGGTATATCATCCATGTGTGCATTTAAGTTGTGTGTGTTAATCGAGAGAATTGATACAGATGAATTTGTTTGTATGGATTGGTAATCATAATGAAGTTGCCATTTTGTAGTGGTCCTCAGTTGTTCCATTTCAATATAAACTTTTTGTTTCACTTTGAAGTTATCTTTTGTGAGAGGACTTAGTAAATACAAGGACTCTATGCTTCTAACACGGGACAATGTTGTGTAGACAAGTCCATGTATCTGAATTCCAGCAGGCTGAAAAGAAACTTTATCAAGTGTTAGTCCTTGTGATCTATGGCCTATATGTGCACATGCAAGTTTAATCATAAACTGTTTTCAAATCTTCAGTTGACCTGTCTTTGCTGATGTTGATACTGGCTTCGATATTCACAAAATAGGTGTCCAATCACTTCCAGTATTTGAATTATATAGATAAGACAACTTGCTTTCTTGTTTCTTGCCTATATGTGGTTCATGGAACTTAATCCAAAGGACATCCACTTTTTTTGTCTCGGTATAGCCTTTCAGTATTCCATCTGCACCATTCACCAAGCCATCCTGTGAATCATAGTTGCAGGCATATATTTCAACCAACATTTCTAATTTGAGGACAAGCTGCAAAGGCAAAGTGACTGAATGTTCATGCTGTGGCACATTTCCATGGTTGTCTTCTTCCAAGTCAATGGAATTGATGACGATATCATCACCAGGCATTAGGGAGCGCATGTGGCTGTTATGGTTTGCAACATCCTTATTTTTGTAGAATAGGTAAGGGAATGTTGGGTCTGTTGGTGCAGGTCGTAAGCATCTCAAATTGATATGGGTCAAGTCATCATGTGTTTGGATGTTGGTGCGTATTCTATTCATAATTGCAATGAATGTTTCATCTTTTTGGCACATTGTAGTATGCAACTCAAAGCATTTAATATTGTCTCTCCAGAAGTCATGGGTGACTGTTTCGATGTTGACTGTCAGTTGTTCAAATATCAAAGAATCTTGGATGGGCTGTGCCTAGTAAAGATCCCCACAAAATATCATGTCAATGTTTCCAAAGTATTTCGTCTGCACATGTTTTATGCTTCTTAGTTGTCTGTCAATGGAATACAATAACTGACTCCCAATCAAAGATTCTTTATCTATAAAGACAAGTTGGAGTTCCTCATAAAGCTTAGATAATGTATCCAACATTTCCTTGCTAAGTGGAAGAAACTGTGACTTGTTAAAAGGCATTAAAAATGCAGAGTGGACTGTTGTTCCACCAACATTGTATGCAGCTTTTCCTGTGTATGAAACTATTAGGCCCTTTGGTTTCGTAGGATAAAAGGAATTGCTTGAATCATAGATTCATATAAGCATTTGGAACAATGCTTTTGCTGTGAATGTCTTGCTTGTTCCTGCTCCGCCTGTAAGGAACACGTGGACATGAATGTTCATGTTCAAGCGTTTTTTAAGAGCAATATCCTTTACAATTGTTTGTTGTTCACGATTCAACAGACGTCTTATTCCGTGGTATTCATTATTTTCAATTAGGAAAGGATGTTTTGTAACTTGAAAACCAAGATTGATACGTTTTTCACTTCCAGCTGTTGGAGGACGAGACAAATCGCCTTGTAAGTCATAGGACTCAGAAGCAGTTCTGTTTTTTTTTGGGTCTTTGAATGTGTCATCATGATCGCTAGGGTTTTCTAGGTCATTAAGTGCAACATCTAGATTGCCCCATCTTGGATTAACATTGTAGGTAAATCTAGCTTCATTGATGTGCACCATAGTCTCAGATGCAACATACACATCCTCCTATGTACAGAAGATGTGCATTAATTTCTCTTCGTTTTCATTGAACAGAACGTACAACAACAATTTTTCTCTACAATAGTTTTCATAGTCACAATGTTTGTTGTATTTGAAAAATCATATGACAGAGGGTTTTTTTTCTTTTTGATATGGGTGCACCATTTTTTTTGTAATGCGATACGGATTATGCTAAGAAGATATGCTTAATAGGAGATGGACGCTGGATGTAATAATCAATAATAGAGTGACATACCACGTCCTCTGAATTGTTGGGCTCTTGTTGCAGAAAAACCAGTGGTTTAAGGACAAATGTGCATTTTTCAAGTGGAGATGTGTTTATGAAGACACATTTTCTTGAACTACAAGTGAGGGGCAAGGAAAGTGCAATGTGAACTTCTTGCAGAGCAGGCATTTGTTGAAGATTAAACAATGTATTTCCAAGTGTGTGTATCATTTTTATGGCATCAATATGACTTCTTTGATGTTCTTTGCGTATTTTTCCGAATTCACTTGTCATAGATTTGTCACTCTTCATCATATACGAGGTATAGTATGATGCTACATCATATGCATTCAACACATACTGCGCATTTGTATTTTCTTTCCACATAACTGGCATATCCTTGGAGAAACCATTGTTCCAAATATGGGAGAGTTGTTTTTTAAGGAAAAGTGTTGGTTGCCTAAGCGTAAATTGTATGGCTTGGATGTTCTCATCTTCTGAAATATTTACCTGTGTTAAGAAGGCATCAAAGGTCATCATTTCGTCAAATCCCCCTTCTTCTAGAAATGTGAACAAGGATTTAGATTTCTCAACAACAACATTTTCCTCTACACTAACTCGCTCTATGATTCTTGTAGCTCTCATTGGCGGCACAGGAAAGTTGTATATGCAATGTGAGTTTTTTTCGTTTTCTACAACTTCTTGTATGGTAATGTCTATGGACTTTCACAAGTTCTGGATCCAAATGATCTGTGGTGCATGTTATGTATTTATCCACAAATTGTTTGATCTCTGAATTGTTATCGGCTCCATACATTGGTGCATCCTCTATCCAAAACAATGCATGGTCATGTTCATTTCCCCTATTCAGGAATTCAGTGACAAAAAAGTAGTTCGAAATTTTTCCAAAAAATGTTTCATCATGGCATATCAATTGTCTCAAAGCATTTATTCTATGTCTACAGTAGCGAGTACATGTCACTGTGTCTTTTCTTATGAGGTAGTCAATGTCGCTATTTTCTAGTGTATCGATTTCTTTTTTACGTTTCCTGTTCTTCTGCAGGTCAGATACCGTAGCCACCAATGGATCCCAACAGTTCTCTGCACTTGTAAATGTGACGAAAAATGTTGGCAAGCCTAACTGTCGAATCATTGCAAAAATATTTTTTTTGTTTTGTTGCAAATAGTTAGGAGAGGTGCGTATGTTTTTGAAATCTATGTATCCAATATCAGATTTCAAAATTTTTTCTAGGTTAACTTTTTACTTCACATCCTTCGCAAACAACTTTCTTCCTTCTAACTGGCGTTTTCTTATTCAAACCCACATGCAAGACATAACTTGCTCTATTATTATGTGCATTGTCTTGAAAAACAAATTTGTTATGTGACAAGAGAAGCAACCGCTTGAATGTAGCAACTCCCATCGGACTATTTTATGATAACTGAGTCATTCTGTATTATCAGTGCCATGTGGATCTCCATAGAAGAGTGTTGGAAAGTTCATTTCCTCAGTGAATTTGTCCTTGAATATTCCAAGTGGACGCTGCCCCTCGGCAGGTGCAATTTTGACAATTTTGTCTTGCAAGTCACGAATGCACTATGAATCAGTGAATCCGTGCACCAATGTTTCAGTAGATGTTTCCTTGTCTGATTCATCACTTGCATCAAAATCACTATGATTTTCAAGAGTATCTACAGAGTTTCCATGTTCTTCTGCAAGAACACTATTCCAGTTGGCATTTATACAAATGTTCTCTGCTTTGTACAGGGCTCTGGAACATAATTCCTTTAATGCTTTCATAACAACATGTAGATGCACTTTTCTTTCCTGATAGGAATTTTTGTATCGCAAGCGTCTTTTTAGAGCCACAATGATTGTAATTGTATTGTTAATAGATTGTGGCAACACTTTTTGCACAACATCTAGTTGAACAAGCACATTAATAATTGATCCTGTTAAGCCCATATGGGGTCATTGATAGCCCCAAGGTTTGATTTGGGCAAATGAAATTCGAAGAGACACAAGTCTCTCCTCGAGTTTCGTAAGTGCACTTACATCTTCTAGTGCTGTATTACATCTTATTCGGTCAGGGGTTGCAAACTGTGGCAGTTTTCCATTTTCAAGCGATCGTTTGCATGGAAGACAAACTTTCGCACTGGAAAATGGTTTATCCTGGGCTGTCAAGCAGAGGTATTCTTCTTGCAAATCAGGCGTGAAAGCCTTATTGTGTTTTGAAAAAATCAATTGTTCACAAATTTCACATGCAATGGAAGGAGTGTCTTTCATTTGTTTCATGTAGTTCTGTCTTGTATTTTTCTTTTGCAGGGAATTATTCGTAGAAATTGTTTCCTGGTTTTCATTTCTACTACTGCATGGTGTTGCGTGTAGATTACGAAGTCGTACAGTTGCATCACCATTATTGGATATGCAATCACACATGTTTATGCTTTGTTCTACACGAACAATTTCTTTACATTGTGATATGTGAGTTTCTCTCTAAAAGGAAGTGTAGCAATGTAATTTTTTTCTCTCGTGCATGACCTTTTTCAATTTGTGGTAACTTAGTCTACGTTTCTTGCCCAAGGGCAGGATGAGCTGGTGGAAACTGGGATGAATTTCACTTTCACCCAGTTTTTGAGAAACTACTTTACGTTTTTTGTTCAAGGCCTCTATGACCTTATCAGAAGTCAGGCGAATTTGATGAATATTTTTTTTCAAATTGTGATAACTTACTCTACGTTTTTTGTCTAAGCGGTCTATGGCCTCATCACAACTATTATGAATTTTACGAATGTTTTTTTTGTTCAATACCTGTCTACCCATATCGCAACTGGGAAGACTTTCATTTTCACAAAAAAACATTCCACGTGTATGAAAATTCGATGTCGTTTGGGTGGCATGGACAATCAACCCTGAACTATTGATATGTGCAAGCAAAGGTTCATAATGGATATGTGTTGTATCTATTTTCAACGAAAGGATGTCAATTGTTCGATCGCAATTTGAATCAATAACCCAAGAATGAACAGTGACATCTAGCAAGGGAAACCACACCTGGATATTAACCCTGAATATGACAGACAACCATTGCAAACATAATCTGCAACCCTCCATACACCCTTTTTCATATGGAAGCACCATGTTCACAAGGTATTCCTGCCAAATTCCAACTGCCGACATATTTTCTATGAGATATGGGCAAAGGTGTTGATGCAAGCACCTAAAAGCTTGTTGGCTGCCACCTATAATTGCATTGCAAAAGGACTGTACAGTGTAAATTCCCAGTGAATGAACATTGAATTCTACTGGTACCAAACAACAAATTGCATTGAACAGACTATCTCCACAGCTAGAAACAACGTTTGTTGCCAACTGTAAACCATGGCAATCTATGCCATGCAAAATCCCTTTGCATTACGATTGAAGGTCTTTGCAAATAATGAACAAGTAGATACGAGGACCTTCTATATTGCATATGGGCATTTTTCTATACACTAGTGGTTCATAATGGCCACTGAGGGCATTGGCATCATGGACCAAGATGCAATATGGATTGTCAGATGTTGTTTTATTGAATAGTAGATATCTTGTTTTTCTTGTCAATGACCAAATGGCAACTGATATATTCAGCTAGTTAGACAGCCATCGTATACAAAATGTATCTCCCCAAAGTCCCCTCTGATGCAGAGGCAGAACTGGAGATGCAGACAACCACATTTTTGAAAAATACGTAGTGACATCTTGTATTCCATGAAACTGCCGAAGAAAATCAGATTCCAATTCGTATTCATAGGACTATAAAGCCTCGGCATCACCATTTTTAAAAAAGGTCAAGAAATAATCTATCAATCCATTGCGCAACTCGGTCGACGAATAGAGGAAATGCAATAGAACCTGGAATGTATCAAAAAGGAAATCCCCAACAGTATACGAGAATGCATCCAATATAAAAGACACATTGCTATGCAAAACCACATCAATGTTGTCATGTGCAATGGATTGTGCAGCTATTTCGTACGACTCAACATCTAGTACCTCATTCATCTCTTCAACTGTCACTTTGAAACTATTTTCTACATAGTTTCACTTTCTATGAAAACAGAGAAAAGCAGGAGAAAAAAATAAAAGGTAGCAAAATAGAAAAAAAAAAACAAAGCAGGGCACCAATTCCCGTATGTATCTTTGAACCTTCTTCTTCTCAACTTCAATTCCCCCCTAGTCCCCATAGAAGATGAGAAGAAAACAAAGAAATAAATAAAACAATAACTTTACTCAGCAGAAATAGAATAGGTAGACACAGTGTTTCCACCCACAGAATGAAAGCATACCCTGTGTATAGACCTCGCTCGATGGTTCCCTCTTCTGATGGCTCCCAACTAATTTTCATAAAGCCCTCTGCATTGCAAGACACATGCTTCCCAAGAACAGAAACTAAGAGCACAGACAAAGATGGTGAGACTGCCACCATTGAAAAACAACAACAATAGGGAAACTTAGCCTTCAACAAAGGACGACAAGAGCTCAACCCCAAAAAATGCAAACCGCAACAACAGGTCCAACGACTTGCAAAGTTGAAAAACAACAAACCAGTGAACAACCACAAAGAGCTCGAACTGCAATTGCAAGACCTCAACTTTGCAAAGTTGAATCAAACAAGAACCAGAACCATGGAACGAAGCACCGAACAAGGGTTGAACACTCGAACAATGATGCCGACCATGAATGAAACTATATTGCAACCCATATGTAAAATAATCATTTAACACTGCCAACACTGTTAGGTAAATAGTTAAGATTGTCAGGACCATCGAAGGGCATAGGCCTGTGCAAGCATTTAACAAAATATGCAGCGTGGCAAACCTGTTCTCTCGAAGCATGCAACAATAAAGCAAAAATCAGACATAGTAATATGGTAGAGAATGTATTCTATCCAGTAGAAAATGCTAAGGGAGAAATTTGAACTAATGCTAGCATTAATCCACCGTCGACCAATGCATAATAAAATATATAATTCAAAAAGACCATATACTACCAAATACTTTAGACAGGTCAAGATATTTAACATTGGGAATAATGAAGGTTGCAATAAGACCTCCAATCCTTTGTCCAATCAAATTTTGACAAACATGATACTTTTTATTATATTAAAATCGATGTCTTCACTTCCCTTGTTCCAACAATAGACAATATGGAAATATTTCTGGTCAATGCACAATCTAATAACAGGTCAACGATTTATCAATCGCTATAGTCCCTCTACACCTATGGCAGGACTAATAATGATAGTGAGCAACTTACAAAAGAGTCATATGGAAATTTTCGAGCAATGAGAATCATTAATAATAATGATAGTGAGCAACTTACAAAAGATTTTTGATTGTTTATATTTGTTTATGTAAGAGGTATTAAGTTCCATTAAAATAATGATGATTAATTTTATGTTTTTAATTAAAAAAATAGTTATTATTAATATATTATGTATGTTTTTTTTGGAAAGTTGTAATTTTAAAAGATATGAGAATTTTTGCATAGTTATGATTGTAATTTTCTATGAATTTCCCATTGAAACTTTGTTTTTTTCTTCTAAAGATTAATGAATCAAATGATATTTCTAGTACTTGTCTCTTCTTCTATTTGAATTCTATTTTTTTTTCCATAATATTTCAGTTCGGTACTATTACCTTGTTTATTTATCTATGTTATTACAATTCCTCAAAACTTTCATGTGCCATACTAGGAAATTTTTTGGTAAGGGTGATTGGGAAAAAGTAGACAATTGAGATTTTGTTAAAGAACTCACCTTATACATTTAGTGAAAATGGATTTGATACATTTTTTAATCACTTGATAAGAATTTTTGTCAAGTATATAATAGCTCATCAGAAAACAACAACTAAATATTTTTCCTTCTTATTGAAAGCCACTCCAATCTAAATTGTGGATGATTTGAGGGATGTCTAGCTCTATCTAAGTTTTCACCATCATATTCTTTAAAATCTAAACCTAGGTTTATATCAAATTCTAAATTCAACTATACAAAGTTAAGTATCTTTTCTCAAATTTTCATGTCATATACGAGCTTGTAATTAGTAATCTTAAAATCGATATTTCAAATAGAATTCTTTCTGCAATCTTTCAATTTCCTATTTCTTTTCTTTTCTCTTCCTTATATTTTGGTTTTAAGGTAATGTTGTTAGCTTTCTAGGAATACTAGTGTAGCAAATAATTTATTCTTCTTCTTGACCTTTTAATAGTGTTGAAGATTCTTTTGTCTTTAACCCTCATTATCCATGAATATGTTCCATTATGTTATAGATCGAATGAATTCTTCACTTACAAGATGTATTCCTCATAATCGTCCTTAAATCATTTTGTATGAATCTATTTTTTCACTAGAGAGATTCATACTTCAAAAAATATTATGAATCTATTGTCTTCATTAGATGGATTTGTGATTCTTTTCTTTAGACAAAGTTATGGCTGAATCATATCTAGTGAATTTTCATGAATCTATTCTCCTCACTAGATGAAATTACTCTAAAAGGAAATCAATTTATTTTTATTGCTTGTTAATTCTATGTTTTTTCACTAAATAGAATCATGCTCATTTATTCTCCTCCACAATTCCATTAAAAATAATCATGCTTATTAATGATTCCATTCATACTAGTGAATTCTTCATTTTTCCTAAGAATAAATCAATTTTTATGTTTCTTTCTTGATAATTCTGTTTTTCTCACTAAACAAAATCATGGTTACCTATTTTTTTTCTTCTTCTTGGTGATTCCATTTTGTGAATTCTTCACTTTTCAAGATCTTCATTAGATGAAATGGATTCACTCTTTAAATGAGATCACACTTTGTGTAAATTTTCACTCCTCTTTTGATAGGATGATATTTTAGACTTAACATTTTCCAAATTCTTGCAACCATTGGAAAGGTCATCACCAAATTGGAATGAGTATGAGAAACTTGTGTATTAGTCATCCAAATTGGAAAAAGGAGGAATACTTGGAGTGAGTGGAAATCTCACGTATTATTTGTAAAAACGGGAAATTAGTTTTATGTGAAAATCCAACTCATAAATTAGTTTCCTAATTTTAAGGGGAAATTGGTTTCCTAGTCTCAAGGAGGACATTAAGGGTCTCATGAGTTGGTTTGGACTCTTCCTCACTTTATTACAAGTGGTTTCCAAGTCTCAAGGACGAAGTTAAGGGTCTCATGAGTTAGTTGAGATGATTTCTCATTTTTGTTCTTGAGTGGTTATTAGATCCTAAATTTGTGGATCTTGTCTCCTTGAATTATGGAGCTAAGGAAAACTATATAAAATCCTTATGTAAGCTTTGGGTGGGATCCCCTGGTGGATCACCCCTTCTGGGTTCCCTTTATGGAGTTGATGAGAGAGACCATTTTTATGCCACATGCTTGTGAGAGATCAACCTTTGTCAGACGAGATCGTCTTTTTGTAGGAGAGACATTGCCACATGATTGTGAGAGATCTAGACTTGTATTGTTAGAGGAGATAATCACTTTGTAGGAGAGACATGGGCACATGCTTGTGAGAATATAGCTCTTTGCATTGTGCATAAGAGCATCTCTTCGATACTTCCACCTATTGTGGGAATTCTACTACCACTTGTTGATGTGGGAATTCAGCCCTTTGCATTGTAAAGGAGAGTATCTTTGAAGAAGAAAATGAAGTAGTTCATAGATTTTATGAGCCCGGAGACATAGCCAGAAGTTTATCGTGAACTTCGTTAACAACTTCGTGATATCTTTCCTCATGTGTTGATATTTTGTCTCATGTTTTCTTATGAATATTTTATTTTCGCAATTATGTTCATTAAATGCATTAAGGAATGGATTATGGGACTAACAACACATTCACCAAGTTATATTCAATTTGAATTTGGATTCAAGGCTTCATAAGTCTATCTTTTCACCTTTGATGCAATCAAGTTCAATAGATTTGCAATTGTAAATATGACCTTTGTGAAGTGACCTAGAACCAAGCCAAGTTTGGTATCAGTGTCACCCTGATTTCAGATCAAGTGGTATTAGAGCAGGATTGATAGGGATTGTAGGTGTTTTATACAAGATGGGAAAAGAATAAAAAATCTTGAAGGAATCAACCAATGCATCCAAGCAGTGAATGCATAGCTAAGAAGGTCTATTGAATAGGAAATGGGTCACCTATTTGAGTAACTGAGCCATGGGGCTCCAAAATAGCTCAAAAATGAAAGTGCTTAGAATTCGATGAAATTAGAACCAACTCGAAGAGCTCACTGCAAGATTTCCAATGATGCAAATGACACCTCAAACAGAGTCCATATGACAAATTTATGGGCATATGAAATTTTCAGCAAATTGACGAAACTGGTGAAATCCGTAGAGTGCTGACGTCAACATGCTGATGTGGAAGAACAAGAGGCCACCACGTATCATCTGTACGGAGGACGTGGCAGGTCATACGATGATGCATCAACTAATGTGGTGGGCACATTTGGTAGTATGAATGTTGATGTCAGTAGGACACATGTCATTCATTTTCAACATTTTTGTGGTACGGTTGGATGAATAGAAAAGTGCCATGTGGCACTATACAGATGCCATGTGGCAGTACGACTATGACATGGAATATGAAGTCAACGGATGACTGGGTGTAGACATGGTAGTACATATGATGATGCCAATATGATTTGGCATGATGGCTAGGCATTGACATGGAAGTACGAATGATGATGTCAACATGACATGGCATGTTGAATGGGAGGTGACGTGGAAGTACAAATGATGAAGTCATCATGACATGGCATGTTGACTGGGTGTGACGTGGTAGTATGGATGATGATGTCATCATGATGTGGCAGATGACTGGGAAATATGACGAATGACGTTAGCATGATGTGTTTGGTTGTACGATAATGTGGCGTTGGCGTAGGATGATGACATGGAATGACGTACAATGATGTGGCACTGGAATATGTTGATGATGTGGCAGGTCGTATAGTGATGTGGCACTGACCGTACATTAACTGGTTTCTCACTATGTAGGTGACACATGGGCCAATCACAGGATGCCACATGGCAGCCTAAATTTTCCCAAGTATGGGCACTCATTTCAAGGTGCAGGAGTATTTGTTGCTGGAATTAATGACTGTGTGGCACACATTTAGAGGCAGAGAGCCCAAGAGGGGCCTGGAAGTGGGAGTGACAAAATTTGACGAAAGTACAGTCATTTTTGCATTATTTTTCACCAAGAATCCACTAGTGCAGTCAGAATTTGTATCTGGATTTTCAAGGCTCATGGAAGAAGCCCACTTTTGTCATTAATGCATGGCATGCAAATCGAGGCAGAGAGCCCAATGAGGTCCAGAAGTGACAATGTCAAAATTTGACGAAATTATAGACATTTTTGCCCGTTTTTTTCCACGAATCCATTGGTGCAGTCAAAATTTGGATCCGAGCAGTGGATTTTTAAGCTCATGGTAGACACCCACTTTTGTCATTAATGCATGACATGTTTTTCAAGGCAGAGTTTCAATTTTCGGAAGAGGTCGAGTTTACAGTCAAAAGTTTCAGAATGATGAGAAAAACTTGTTGGTGCTATGTATGCCAAGATTTGAGCAATGCTTGGAGCGTCTTGGCACAAAAACCAATGTAAGTTTTATGCATTTATGTTTTTTTGTCTCTTTTTGGAAATTCCAAGAAGATGAATGTATGTTGCAGATGCTAGTGATCTTTGAGTGTTGTATCAAGGCAACAAGATCTGAATTATTGCAGGAAAAACATTGTTTGAGCCTTGCACATAAACCGAGACAGTGCGGTAAGAGGCCATTTTTGACATTTTGTTAGAAAGTAGTCATGTTTACAGTCGTTGGTCTCAGAATTGCGAGACAAGTATGATGATGATGAGTATTCTTGAATCTGAGCAATAAATTCAAAGGGGACCTTTGCCACTGTATGTGAGAGAATCCATTTTATGCCTTATTTATTATGTTTCACATGTATGTAATGCGGGTTTAAAAACCATAGAGTTTCCCACTACTGCACATTTGGGGGAATTCTCCTTAATGTTAATGATGTAAAAGGTTGTAATTAGCCACTCTTGAAAGTGACGATGAGAGTGAGAGGCATTTTTTTCTATGCCTAAACCTTGTAAGCCTTGTTGGTAACATTGTAATGGGTCTTGTAGGTAGTATTGAGTGAGAGACATTGTTTTTCCTAGGCCTGTTTTGACAACATTGTAATGGGTCTTGCAACCACTATTGAGTGAGAGGCATTGTTTTGCCTAAACCTATTTTGACAACATTGTAATGGGTCTTGTAACCACTATTGAGTGAGAGGAATTATTTTTCCTAAGGCCTATTTGGAAATCATTGTAAACTTGTCCATGAGTGTTTGATAAACTATCATAAAGTGTGGTATTGATTTGAAATTTTGATCATGTATGGTCAGCTACAGATTTACATCGATGCAAGTGTTGACATCGACATCCTCATTCTGAAGTACAAAGGTGAAGGAGAAGAAGGGTGTGACCTTTCAGAGACATTTGTTACGCAGATCATTCCAAGGTACAAAGATGAAGGAAAAGAAGGGTGCATCATGTCAGAGACATTTGTTATGCACATCGAGCAGTGGGGAAGTGCATCGTGGAGTGTAAGACTCTTCCTAGAAGTTGGTTGTGTTTATTCAAGTTACAGTTCCCCTCTATAATCTTGGAGGACCAAAAGTTCTTTTTGTGGGGAGGTTTTGATCTAGAAGGATCTACAAATGGAAAATTCCTACTTTGTACACCATGGGATAAATCGTTAAAAAGTTTGATGATAGGTGACAAAGTTTAAAATAAATAATTAATGCTCATGAATGATTTAATTGAATTGTAAAAATGATTAATACTTGGAATGAGTATGAGAAACTCGTGTATTAATCATCCAAATTGGAAAAAGGAGGAATACTTGGAGTGAGTGGAAATCTCATGTATTATTTGTAAAAATGAGAAATTAGTTTTATGTGAGAATCTAACTCACAAATTAATTTCCTAACTGTAAGGGGAAATTGGTTTCCTAGTCTCAAGGAGGAAGCTAAATGTCTCATAGTTGGTTTGGACTCTTCCTCACTTTATTACAAGTGGTTTCCTAGTCTTAAGGAGGAAGTTAAGGGTCTCATGAGTTGGTTGAGATTCTTTCTCATTTTTGTGCATGAGTGGTTATTAGATCCTAAATTTGTGGATATTGTCTCCTTGAATTATGGAGCTAAGGAAACTATATAAACTCCTTATGTAAGCTTTGGGTGGGATGCCCTAGTGGATCACCCCTTGAGGGGTCCCTTTATGGAGCTGATGAGAGAGGTCATTTTTATGCCACATGATTGTGAGAGATCAACCTTTTTCAGAGGATATTGTCTCTTTGCAAGAGAGACATTGCCACATGATTGTGAGAGATCTATCCTTGTAATGTCAGAGGATATCGTCTCTTTATAGGAGAGACATGGCCACATGCTTGTGAGAATCTAGCTCTTTTCATTGTGCATGAGAGAATCTCTTCGATACTGCCACTTATTGTGATAATTCTATTGCCACTTGTTGATGTGGGAATTCAACCCTTTGCATTGTAAAGGAGAGTATATTTGAAGAATATAATGAAGTATTTCATAGATTTTATGAGCCAGAAGACGTAGCTAGAAGGTTCTGGTGAACTTTGTTAATTACTCGGTGATCTCTTTCCTCATGTGTTGATATTTTGTCTCATGTTTTCTTATGCATGTTTTATTTCCACAATTATGTTCATTAAATGCATTAAGCAATAGATTATGGGACTAACAACACATTCACCAAGTTATATTCAATTTATATTCAAGCCTTCATAAGTCCATCATTTTACCTTTGATGCAATCAAGTTCATTAGATCCACAATTGTAAATGTGACCTTTATGAAGTGACCTAGAAGCAAGCCAAGTTTGGTATCAGTGTCACCCTGGTTTCAGATCACTCATAACATCATATAACCACCTATATGAGTACATGTCTTCTTCAACCCATTACACAGAGGGAGTTGTTAGCAGGCATGAATAGGAATGCTACTCTCCCTCTCTCAATAGGACACATGCCACACCTACTATCATACAACTTTTACCCATATGTATTCTAAGTTGGAAACTCTATCCCTTGTCCTTGCACAAATCTATAAACACCTATCAAATAACATTATCCAAATAACTAATATAAACCACAATCACATGTTTGAAACATAGTATTTAAATTGAGACATTGATCTCCTAACCCCAAATTGGGTGCATATAACTTGACTCACCTTGGAGTCCATGTCATGATGGTTTTTGATTTAGTAATGGATTTCTTGTTATTTGACAATGGTGTTTGTTCTTTATTGTTAGGAGGATCCCTGATGGCCATTAGGATCCACATTGCCAATTTCAAATGATGGTAGAACCATGATCCTTTTATATATAGTTATGGAATATATGGCAAAAACATAGGGTATCTAAGCTTGAGAGAGAGAGAGAGAGTTGCATGGGAGAGCGTGTCCTTAGTTCCTTGTCACTGTTTATTTTTAATAAAGGGTTGCATCATCTAAAATTAAGGGATGTAGAATTTAAAGTGTTCATCTCAATAATGATCTATTTCCCTAGGCACCTAGGTCCAACTTCACATGATCATATCAAATTTTATTGTAACCCTAATTTATCCACCATTTCCATCTTATATGGCGTTATCTGGAAGTACAAATATCAATAATAATTATTTCCTCATTAGATATATTAAATTCACTACACAATTTTCGATACTTCTTTCAACATTTGAATTTTTGAGTCTTGAAAATGCAAATGAAACTACTATGCAAATGAGAGACCACAAAAACTATGATGCAATTTCTAGTGATAACAGATGGTTCATGCCATTGAGATGCTGTTAGAAAAAAGGGATCCTGGAGCAATAACATAAAACAAATGCGGAAATAAAACACATAAAATACACAATACAATAGGGACACAGATATATGTGGTTCACCCAGTGTGGGCTATTTCCACAAGAGAAATTGTCACATCCTTCATTTTTATTATCCAACAAAATGAAGGGACACAACCTACAACACACCCACTATAAATTCATCTTCTTTCTCTCAGTCTCCTCTCTCATAATACAATATTCACAATAATACACCAGCACAATACAATTCCATCATAAGAGAGGGTTTCCTTCTAGGGAAAAAAACCCTAAAAATAACTTCTACCGTCAGATTTGCAACCTTGTAATGAATGGTCCAGATTGACTACGAAATTACAATATTTTACAAGGCAATGTTTCCCAATATTTCTCTTCAGGGGTGCTTCCCCTTGATCCAGATTATTTTCAGCACGAAATGAGAGAGGAGATATAATAAAGAAATGCACAGAGATATTGCAGATATTCAATAACATAACAAAAATGTATCAGAGATGCAACCATAAACACAGATATACAGTAATACACGATTTCTATTAATCAAAGAAATGTACAGAGACTGTAAAAATACAGAGTGAAAGACTTGTTAGAATGGTGGCAGCTTATCTCTGAGAAGAGATGTGACGGCTACTCGCATTCGCAAGAAGACGATTACAATGAGGCT
>SNQJ01S0042264.1:96964-115473 GCA_010110895.2 Picea sitchensis | reverse complement strand
TATATATATATATTTAGTTTGGGTTCACATTCCAACTTCCTCCCAATATCTAGCCTCAAAAAGGGCTCCAAATCCTCCAATAATGGACAAAAATTACCAAAATCAGGCTAAAATCCATAAAAGAAAAAACATATAATATGCTTTAAAACCCATATTGGGAAAACAATTGGGTGTGCACGCCCTTTTCTCCTTGGCCCTTGGTCATATGGGTTCCCATGTGGCCATGCACTATGTGTTGGCACCCTCTTCCTCAGCCCCTGGTCGCTTGAGAGTGCCATTTGGCCACGGTGCTCTGGTTGTTAGGACCGATCCTCTCTTCTAGTCGCATGGGTGGTTGTAATCGTGCCTAGTTCTAACAACCTAGTCTGTGGGCTAGCCCTGTCGACCGGGCTTATCCCTCAACTCTCGCCAAACTCACAACAAAACAAAAAAGTGTCGCTTTGGGGTTAAGTAACATCCTTAGCTTAGACAACTGGCACAATGTATGTAGTTCGTTGGTGGAGGATAGGTCATCGGTTTGATTCCAATGGAGTGCCAAAAAAAATATTGACCAATCAAACTTGGCCTCATCTAAGGTGCCACGTGGTTCCCTGTGATTGGTCATCGCACGTCTAGTCACCAATGCAGTCACATGTATAGTCAGCATCAACGCAGTTGCACAATCATCACGTACACCACATGTTGTGCTCAGAGCTTGCCACATGTCACCACATCATCATCCTACCAACTTGCACAGTCAGCTTCATACTGCCACATGTCAAACTATCACTGGACCACATCATCGTACATACTACCACATGTCAGTCTATACAGTCCACGTCATCGCCAAATCAGCACCCAAAAATTCCAAAAATGCCTACCACCTGTTAGCTCCTAGTGTTTCTATGTCATCATGATGACATCATCATGACATCATTTGTCACATCACTACTGACATCATCAGTCGTACTGTTGATGTCATCAATTGACTTTTCCCTGTTGACTTTGACTTTTTTTGCATGTTTGGGAAAAAGTTCAAAACACAATAACTTTCGCATACGGTGTCCATTTTTGGAAAATATATATTTTCGAAATCGTCACGATGAGCCCTACGTAATGGCGTTGGTTTCATCTGATTCTCAGAACTTTGATTTTTAAGCCTTTCTGTATCCATTTTGGATCATTCCTCCCCACTAAGACCTTTTGGTCCTCCAAAAAGATATTAACCAGTCATCAAGTGCGGGATAGGCCTCCCCACTTGTTCTTTGTCTTTAAACTCTATCATGTGCACCTGTTGCATAATAATCAATTGCATAATAACCATTACAACTGAAAGCATATTGATAGCTATTTAAACTCGTTCACATCTTACTAAAGACACTACCATCCATGTAGATAGCATTAGCAGCAATAACATCATAAATATGATTGAAACTGAACCAATATGTTTGATTTGATTGCACGACATTAACTTATCTTGAAGCAAAGTATGATTGAATTCCCATGCTAGAACCATCTCATGTTCATTCTTAAGATCAACTTCTTTACTTGGCACAATTATAGGTGTATTACTTTCATAAGTTTCCTTCTTTATTTGTTCCATTGTTAGAAGAGATCGATTTTCTTTTATATGATGAGCATGTACAACATATTGTGTCCCTTCTTTAGTTAAGTGATATTGATTATGTTCCTTGTAGAAGATTGATTTGCGATCATATAAATAAGGGCTTCCTAAGAACATTCCACATGTTTCTAGAGACACCACATCACATGTTACTTGATGCAGGAGCATCTCTCCACGTCAGCCAGCCAACCAGCCAACCACATCAAGTGCATGCATTCAAGGATGAAGAGAGGCGCAGCCTTCATCTTCAATTTTGAATTTGAATGTAATTAATGTTGTAGGTTGTTGAGCCATGGAGCCATGCCTTTGTGCAGGCATTAGAGTAGGTAGGTCTTTAATGTTTGTAAGGCTGAGATCTAGATCCAGATAGTGGACTAGACATCCCATTCAATGTAATTGAATAGGGTAGGTAGGCTGGAGGGAAGAGCTCTAAGAGCCCCTCATGTAAAAGATCAATTTCGATCTCATTTTAGGAAGAAGAGGAAAAAAAAGAGAGGGAGTTAATAGAATAGAAGAGAATATACAAGTAGAGAGCATAAGAGAAGATCCAAGACCTTGTTACAGGTCATGCTCAGGAACACCTTGTAAACACAGGCGTTTTCCATTGTAACACAAACAAGCAGTTTTTCCTGCATGACTATGTGTTAAATGAATGTCTATGAGTGTTCTCTATATGCTGTGAATGTATGATGTAGATGTAGTTTTTCATTTGCAGGAATTGGTTTGATTTCAGGCTTGAGAGGTCTTTGAGGCTTCATACCAGGAGGGTGTGACAAAACGTTGTGGGTTCTGATAGCCGTGCACAGAGGTTTCACTTCTGAACTCTGCAGATTCAGAAAAAGGCGTGTGCCAGGTGGGCACAAGAGCTAGAATCATCAATTCAGAAGAAGACCTCAAGGTTGTTGAACACCTTGGAGGCAAGGYTGTGGGAGAGGAACACAGTTGCAGACAAAAATCTCTGAGGAGTTCTGTGGAGCTCTACCAGGAGGGCATGGAGCCAGTGCAAGGAGTGCATAGAGGAGGAACTATGTTGTGAGTTCAAGAAGAACCAGAATCATTGAGGATTCTGAGAGCTCTACCAGGTGGGCATTGAGAAAGTTCATACATGAACATGAGAGGACAGAATTGTTAGGAGTTCTAGGAGAAGATACTCTACCAGGTGGGCATTAATACATTGTGCAGACAGATACAGAAGAGAAGAGAAATCTGTTGAGTTCTGTATTCTGGAAGAAGAGTCCAAGGAGAGGGGTCTTAGTAGGGTTGTTGAACACCCTGAAAGTCTCAGCAAGAGGTTGCTTGAGCAGAAGGGTAGCCAGGAGGGTATTACATTCCCCTGCAGGAGGAGAAAGGAGAAGGAATTATTTCCTTAGAATTCTGAGTGAAGGGAAAAGCTCAGGAAGGATAACATCTTTGTGTGCATGTGAAGTCTCTGTAGGAGGCACAGAAGTTGAGGAATCCCTTGAGGATTCAAAGGATAAGCTCAGGAGGGACAGCGCTTTCATATATGCACAGGCGAGGACTCGAATTTGTGGATCTCGCAGAGGGAAGACAAAGGTCGAAGCCTTTAGTCTTGGAGAAAATCTTCCAAGCATCGGGAGAAAGCACTAAAGCTCAGAAGGGAGCACAATTGTCGTTGGATCTACCGAAGAGATCTAGACCATTGAAGATTTCACGTCCAGGGAGCAGTAGAGAAAGTGCACAAGAAGAAACGATCTGTACTAACAGATCTAGAGCGAAGAACCCGACAGTCGTCAGATCTGTCGAGAGTTACATGGGGTTTAAACCTTCGAGAACAGTAGAGGTAAAGTCCCAAAAAGAGGTGGCACATCGAGATATCAACCATCGGGATATCGGAAGTCACGATGACAGGAGATCGGAAATCTTCATAGTGAAAATACCGGAATCGATCTGATTCGTAAATCTATTGAGACATGTGGTGGAGATCGAGGGACCCATCGGTATTTTGGCTACCGGGGTTTCGAGTTGACAAAGGGATTGTGACATCGGGGAATCGCAAGTCATGAAATCCTGAGATTGAATCAGGACCGTCCATCCATTTGGGACGGGTGTCGAGAATCCGAAGAAGATGGGGTTCGACATTTCATGGATCTTGAAGACAGGAAACACTTACATTTCGGAATTGCGAAGTCTGAAATCCCGATGAGGAGGAAATCTCTGTTATGGGGCCCAGCTGACATCATCTTGTCATAACAAGGAATCGGAAATCTCCACGGTGAAAACCCCGAAGCAGACAAGGACCTTCCATCCTTGAGGACGCATGGCAACAATTGCGACTTTCGGGAAAACTCCCGAAAGAGAAGTCATATCGGGAAATCGGGATTCGAGAGATCAAGAGTCTCGAAGACAAATGTATTTCGGCATTTTAATTCGTGAAGTCCTGAGGGAGATCTGGAGCCGTTGATTTAGTAAATGATCACGGTCGTTGATTGTGTTTACGGTGGAAAGGCTTCCTAGTGACGTCATATTGGGATTCGGCATTTCGAGGGTTCCGAGGACAAGAAGTTGGAGCATTTTAGCATCAAAAACTCCTAAATCACGAGAAGCGATCAGGACCATCCATCATAAGAAGACACGTGGCAGAGATCGAAGCATTCAGGAAATTTCCCGAAAATAAATCCATCTATCGGCATTACGAGATTCGGGATATTGGGGATCCCAAGGACAAAGTGTCCATACATTTTGGGCATTGGAAAGCCCAAAACCCCGAAAGGGAGATAAGGCTGTGGTCTTATGAGAGGTGGTCGTGTGGACCAGGGCATAGCCAGGAAGGGCTAAGGTGAGAAAGGCCATTTTGGGAATCAAGAGGTTGAGAGGTCAGATTTTTGAATAGGGAAATCTCGAAAGATATAAGATTGCGGTCTTATGAGAGCTGGTCATATGGACTAGAGCGTAGACAGACAGGGCTAAGGCAAAAAGGAGTTGAATCAGGAAATCGGAGATCGAGGATTCAAGAGGACAGAGAAATCCTGACATCGGGAAACAGAAAATCCCGAAACCCAAAATTCAATCTGGGAAACACACGGTGGAGTGCAGAAGACCGTGCAGGTGAGTAGAAGGACCTGTGGATCGAATTTTCATAGTGATTCCAGTAGGGGATCGAAAGAGTCACTCCGGCTCACAAATATTGACAGAACGATCCTTTTGACCGGGAGGTCGGGCGCAGAGACCCCGCGGGGTATGCGACTACGTCATTCTATGGTATCAGAGCCTGATTCTTGTCTGTATATTTCAGGCGAGGGAGGCATAAGAGAAAAAGAGCAGTCTGATACACTGCATCAATTGGGTAATAGAACAAAGGAAGACAGAGTGCCAAAGACTCTGTGGTGGTTGTTTGCAGGTAGGAAACAATCAAGAAGACAGTCAGGAAGACTGTGGATGAAGCTGAAACACTCACGGTGTAGGAGTGAGCAGAAGATTTTCCAGGAGGACAGATAGGGACATCAACATGGCTACTGAAGGACATAGGTATGCTGAAAGGAAAATCCCAGAGCTGATGAGCACAGCTGAAAGGGGAAAATAACTTGCCGACATCAGGGAAAGAATGGAGGAGCTTGAACTGCGGATGCAGTAGAATACCAAGCCGAGATGGGTATATGAATGGTCCATGAAGAATCCAAAGATAAATTGGCCAGTCAAGGAGTTGATGGCTAGAAGACAGTGTAGGTTGTTAAAAGGATGGTTGAGGCATGCTGAAAACCTCGACGGACCTGAGGAAATGGTTCAGATATGTGAACCAGAGACTAGGAAAATTCTCGGTGAAGAGAATGAAATGGGATCAGCTGGAGATCTCAAGAAATGCCAAGAGGGCAGAGAGGAAATTCCAAATTTCCAGGTGGGCAAGGAGTTGAGATTAGCGAAAGATCTCATAGATTGTTAGGAGGATATCCAAGGAATTTCACATTGTCGGCTAGGAAATGAAATGAGGTCACTGTGGGATCTCAAAGACTGACAGGGGGGCAGTGGAAGCATCTCAAATTTCCATGTGGGAAGAGATAAGCATTCGAGACTATCTGAAAGTCTCATGGACTCAGAGGTGAGTTCAATTCAGCAAGGAGTGTTGATGAAGATGGGATCAGTTGATCTCATAGTCTGTCAGGGAAGCAACGAACAGATCCCATATTTCCAGGTGGGCAGAGATGAGAAGATGAGATTATTTGAGCGTCTCATAAACTCAGAGGTGAGTTGGAATCAACCTGAGGAGCTGACAGAGCAGGTGAGCTCGGAAATGGATTTAGATCAGCATGTGCAGCTGACAGAGGAGGAAGATATGACAAACCTTCTAATGATTGGAGGAATCAAAATATTCCTACCATTTGCCCAAGAGGAGGCAGAAATTTGTGTTGCAGATGAAGCAATAGTCGAAGGATATCCAGCTGAGACTGTCAGGGAAGAGGAATTGGAGTAGGATTTGGAAGCTACCCAAGCAGAAGAGAATGATGAGAATTCTAAGGAATGGCTCAATATTTTCAGCCAGGAGACTGAAAAGACTTCAACCTGGGAGTTTGCAGAAGAAGAAGAAGAAGAGGAAGGAAAATTTTGCTTTACTGATCTGTATGAGTAGATTGAAGCCCTGGAGAGAAGGGTAATAGTGCAGAGCATGCACATCCAACAGGTGAGGTTGGAAGTAGATAATGAAGAAGGTGTGGGAGATCACAGTGATCTTCCCATGTGCCGAAAATTTTTGCAGCTGAGGAGACTGCATGAACAGAGCCAGCCACTCGAGAAGTTGGACGAAGTGATAGAAGAAATCAGAAGGCTTATGGTAGATTCATTAGAGACTGCCAGCAAGGAGAAGTTGGGTAGAAAGGCAGCAGCAGCGCAGCAGCAGCAGTGGGGAGATGGAGCGGATGAACAACTCCAGAGGATGATTTGGGATCCAGGAGGATTTCCACAGCTGAGATGGGAAGCTCATGAGCAAGAGCTCATGAATTTTGTAGCTGAGGATTATGATGCAGGAGCATCTCTCCACGTCATCCAGCCAGCCAGCCAACCACGTCAAGTGCATGCATTCAAGGATGAAGAGAGGCGCAACCTTCATCTTCAATTTTGAATTTGAATGTAATTAATGTTGTAGGTTGTTGAGCCATGGAGCCATGCCTTTGTGCAGGCATTAGAGTAGGTAGGCCTTTAATGTTTGTAAGGCTAAGATCTATATCCATATAGTGGACTAGACAGCCCATTCAATGTAATTGAATAGAGTAGGTAGGTTGGAGGGAAGAGCTCTAAGAGCCCCTCATGTAAAAGATCAATTTCGATCTCATTTTAGGAAGAAGAGGAAAAAAAAGAGAGGGAGTTAATAGAATAGAAGAGAATCTGCGAGTAGAGAGTAGAAGAGAAGATCCGATACCTTGTTACAGGTCATGCTCAGGAACACCTTGTAAACACAGGTGTTTGCCATTGTAATACAAACAAGCAGTTTTTCCTGCATGACTATGTGTTAAATGAATGTCTGTGAGTGTTCTCTATATGCTGTGAATGTATGTTGTAGATGTAGTTTTGCATTTGCAGGAATTGGTTTGATTTTAGGCTTGAAAGGTCTTTGAGGCTTCATACCAAGAGGGTGTGACAAAACGTTGCGGTTTCTGATAGCCGTGCACAGAGGTTGCACTTTTGAACTCTGCGGATTCAGACAAGAGATGGAATCATCAATTCAGAAGAAGACCTCAAGGTTGTTGAACACCTTGGAGGCAAGGCTATGGGAGAGGAACACAATTGCAGACATAAATCTCTAAGGAGTTCTATGGAGCTCTACCAGGAGGGCATGGAGCCAGTGCAAGGAGTGCATAGAGGAGGAACTTTGTTGTGAGTTCAAGAAGAACCAGAATCACTTAGGATTCTGAGAGCTCTATTAGGTGGGCATTGAGCAGGTGCACACATGAACAGGAGAGGAAAAAACTGTTAGGAGTTATGGGAGAAGATACTCTGCTAGGTGGGGATTAAGACATTGTGCAGACATATACAAAAGAGAAGAGAACTCTGTTGAGTTCTGTATTCTGGAAGAAGAGTCCAAGGAGAGGGATCTTAGTAGGGTTTTTGAACACCCTGAAAGTCTCGGCAAGAGGTTTCTTGAGCAGAAGGGTAGCCAGGAGGGTATTACATTCCCCATTAGGAGGAGAAAGGAGAAGGAATTATTTCCTTAGAAGTCTGAGTGAAGGGAAAAGCTCAGGACGGATAGCATCTTTGTGTGCACGTGAAGTCTTTGTAGGAGGCGCAGAAGTTGAGGAATCCCTTGAGGATTCAAAGGATAATCTCAGGAGGGACAGCGCTTTCATATACGCGCAGGCGAGGACTCGAATTTATGGAGCTCGCAGAGGGAAGACAAAGGTCGAAGCCTTTAGTCTTGGAGAAAATCTTCCAGGCATCGGGAGAAAGCGCTAAAGCTCAGAAGGGACCACAATTGTCGTTGGATCTGCCGAAGAGATCTAGACCATTGAATATTTCACGTCCAGGGAGCAGCAGAGTGAGTGCACAAGAAGAAACGATCTGCACCACAGATCTAGAGAGAAGAACCCGACAGCCATCAGATCTGTCGAGAGTTACATGGGGTTTAAACCTTCGGGAACAGTAGAGGTAAAGTCTCGAAAAGAGGTGGCACATTGGGATATCAACCATCGGGATATCGAAAGTCACGATGACAGGAGATCAGAAATCTTCATAGTGAAAATCTCGGAATCGATCTGAGTCATCCATCTATTGAGACATGTGGCAGAAATCAAGGGACCCATCGGTATTTCGGCTACCAGGGTTTTGAGTTGACAGAGGGATTGTGACATCGGGGAATCGCAAGTCGAAAAATCCTGAGATTGAATCAGGACCCTCCATCCATTTGGGACGCGTGTCGGGAATCCGAAGAAGACGGGGTTCGGCGTTTCGTGGATCCTGAAGACATGAAACACTTGCATTTCAGAATTGTGAAGTCTGAAATACCGATGAGGAGGAAATATCCGTTATGGGGCCCAGCTGACATCATCTCATCATAACGGGGAATCAAAAATCTCCACGGTGAAAACCCCAAAGCAGACGAGGACCGTCCATCCTTGAGGACGCGTGGCAACAATCGCGACTTTCGGGAAAAGTCCCGAAAGAGAAGTCATATTGGGAAATCGAGATTCGAGAGATCGAGAGTCTCGAATACAAACGGATTTCGTCATTTGAAGTCGCGAAGTCCCAAGGGATATCTGGAGTCGTTGATTTAGTAAACGATAACTGTCGTTGATTGTGTTTACGACGGAAAGGATTCCTAGTGACGTCATATCGAGATTCGACATTTTGGGGATTTCGAGGACATGAAGTCGGAGCATTTCAGCATCGAAAACTCTGAAATCACGAGAAGCGATCAGGACCGTCCATCATAAGAAGACGCATGGAGGAGATCGAAGCATTCAGGAAATTTCCCGAAAAGAAATCCATCTATCGGCATTACGGGATTCGGGATATCGGGGATCCCAAGGACAAAGTGTCCATACATTTTGGACATTGGAAAGCCCGAAACCCTGAAAGGGAGATAAGGATGCGGTCTTATGAGAGGTGGTCATGTGGACCAGGGCATATCCAAGAAGGGCTAAGGCGAGAAAGGCCATTCCGGGAATCAAGAGGTCGAGAGGTCGGACTTTTGAATAGGGAAATCCCAAAAGATATAAGACTGTCATCTTATGAGATCTGGTCATATGGAATAGAGCGTATCCAGACAGGGCTAAGGCAAAAAGGAGCCGAATCAGGAAATCAAATATCAGGGATTCAAGAGGACAGAGAATTCCTGACATCGGGAAACAGAAAATCCCGAAACCCAAAATTCAATTGGGGAAACACACGGTGGAGTGCAGAAGACCGTGCAGGTGAGTAGAAGGACCCGTGGATCGGATTTTCACAATGATTCCAGCAGGGGATCGAAAGAGCCACTCCAGCTCACAAATATTGACAGAACGATCCTTTTTACCGGGAAGTCAGGCGCAGAGACCCCGCGGGGTATGCGACTGCATCATTACTTCATCCACATACTTAGATGTAATTGAAAATTTTATGATACACTGCTTTGCTATGGGCAATTTGTGATCTTTGTTTATCCAGTTTAGCGAATAGGGTTTGTGATGCATCTTAGTGTTTAATCCCAATTTCTTAACCACTTCTTTTGAAATTAAGTTAGATTGAGATCCACTATCTATCAATGTATCAATCTTAGTATGTTTCATTATGACCATTATATGAAACAATTTACTTCTAGAATCATAACCATCACCAATTTTACATGTCAAACCAACTGTTGTAATCTTAGACTCATTACCTGAATCATACCCCAAGTTTGTTGGTTGTGTTGTTGTTGCAACGTTTTTCCTCCCTTTACTCTCTTTGAACCACTCTGGTCTCTTCTCTGGGTGAAATTTCCAACAATGCTCATCATCGTGCCCTTATTTCTTGCAATGCTTGCAAGAGAGCTTATCTTCCTTCATTATCGTTGAATTTTCTTTCTTCCCATTCCCTTTGCCTTTTCCATCTTTCTTTGAAGATGATTCCCTTGATACAACAACTCCAGTTTTCCCTGCTTCAATATACATTGCTTGAACAGAAATCTCATCAAGATTAGTAGGTCCAAACATAAATAGAGTATTATGAATATAAGCAGGAAAACCTCTTATATACTTCATAAGAGTTTCTTGTGTAGTTAATGGAACATCTAACATCAAATCCATCTTCTGAAATTCATCTGTGTATTCCTGCACTGACTGTCCTTTCCTTAACTTAAGACTTTTCCATTCAATTAAATCCTTTTCCTTATACCCCAAAGGCTAGAACTGTTTTCTAAGTGCAGAAATAAAATCATGCTATGATGGAAAAATCTTACCAACTTGTTGAGTTCCATGTTGCATCTTACTTTCCCACCAAATGAGAGTTGTGCCTTCAAGACGAAGTGATTCCAACCTGATTTTGGTTGCCTCATCTTTGATTTGTTGCACATTACAATATACCTCCATCTATCTAACCCAGTTATCAAGTTTCTCATCATTAACTTCGCCATCATGCATAGGAAAAACAAATTTTACATCAAGTTTAAGTAATGGCATGTCAGGATTATGTTTATGAGAATGTTTTCTTGCAGTAGAATTTGAACTTGTACTTGAAGAAGAAGAAGATGATGATGGAGATGAAGGAGGTGAAGGAGGAGATTTTGAAGGGTCCTCCCCTTCTTCACTTTTGGATTTCTTTGAATATTCCCCTTGAACCAGTCTCTTTCATTCCAAGTAATCATCATACAACACTTTTACCATCTCCGACATGGCAAAGAAAGTTCTGTGAAACTCTCTTTCATTTTGATAAAGTCCTTCCAATGCCATCTTCTCACTTTTAGATGTCCTCTTTCTTGATCCAATCTCAGGACTACAATATCTCCTTCACCATAACTTATCTTTTCCCTGGTAATCATGCAAACTCAAACAATCAACTGTCAACCTACTTTGATTCCACTTGATCCGTAATTGATATCTTAAAGACCGTGGTTAAGTTTATGCATGAGTTTATTTACCATTTAGGAATTAAGAGAAGAATAAGATTAATGAAATAATGTTTCATCCATCATAAATAATACAGAACAGAAAAATGACATAAGGAACATCAAACCATAACACCAAGCTTGATAAGGGAGTTTGGCACAAGTTTTCCTACGTCTCTAGGCATTTTTCTCGGTGGGGGAGGATTTATTATCAATATTCAATGATGTAAAATTAAATTAGAAGTATCTCAAATGTATTACA
The DNA here is from genome assembly GCA_010110895.2 of Picea sitchensis. Classification (NCBI taxonomy): domain Eukaryota; kingdom Viridiplantae; phylum Streptophyta; class Pinopsida; order Pinales; family Pinaceae; genus Picea; species Picea sitchensis. The sequence goes on along the minus strand of SNQJ01S0042264.1, from coordinate 104,103 downwards.
AACTAGTTTGGTTATGTTATGCTTGACCTCAATAATCCAACACAACTAACGGCACTGAAAAAGGATGAGCGTAGCTCCCAAAAATGACCTCCAAAGTTCACTTCCTCAATGGCTTCCCTGCATAAAAATGGCTTAAGATTCCAAAATCTTCAATATTATGTTGTTTCTGAACCTCCTCTGGCCACCAAAAACATTTGTTTTATATAGATCTTGAGTTGGGGTTCACCTCCCAACTTCCTCCCAAGATATGGCCTCAAAAAGGGCTCCAAATCTGCCAATAATGGACAAGAACCACCAAAATCAGGCTAAAATCCATAAACAAATCATATAATATGGTTTAAAACCCATATTAGGAAAACATTGTGTGTGCGCGCCCATTTCTCCTCGTCACTTGGTCATATGGGCGCCCATGTGGCCATGCTTTAGGCATTGTCACCCTTGTCCTTCGCCTTGGCCCTCGACCCCTGGTCTCTTACGAGTGTCATGTGGCCATGGTGCTCTCGGTGTCAACCCCAGTCGTCTTTCCTAGTCGCATGGGTGGTTATAACCCTGCCTAGGTCTAGCGCCCTGGTCTGCGGGCTAGCCCCGTCAACCAAGATTATCCCCCAATTCTCGCCAAACTCACAACAAAATGAAAACATGTCGCATAGGGGTTAAGTAACACCCTTAGCTCGAATGCCTGACGCAATTTATGTAGTTCGTTGGTAGAGGATAGTTCACTGGTTCTATTTTGGCGGAGTGCCAAACAAATTTTTGACCAGCCAACCTTGGCCTCATCCGGGGTGCCACAAGGGATGATTTTAAGGATATTATTTTAAAATGTTGAAATTTGGCGAATCTTACTAATCCCTCATATGACAACCATAAATGTTTGGAGATATTTTTGTATAAATATTCAAATTTATAAGTATTTTATATAGTTTGTATAAAAAAAATTGTGATTTTTAAGGTAAAATAATTTTATCCTATAGTATTTGGGCGAATCATTTTTAGAATAGCGAATCTTTTTTGGGGAAAAACCATGGAAAATTATCCCGTGAGCAAAATTTAGACCCTAAAATCATCCCTGGGTCACTTTCACCGTGTCAGGTGGTGCCATGTGATTGGGCCACATGTCACCCTGTGATTAGTCGTCTTACATCCAATCACCAACACAGTCACATGTACAATCAACACCAACGCAGCTACACAGTCAACACGTACGCCACGTGTTAGGCTCAAAGGATGCCACCTGTCACCATGTCATTTCCCTGTTAGCCTGCACAGTCAACTCTATACTACCATGTGTCGGACAGTCACTAGGCCATGTCATCGTATGGACTGCCATGTGTCAGTCTGTACAGTCCACGTCATCGCCACATCAGCACCTGAAAAATGCCAAAAATGTGTGCCACATTTCAACTCTTGGTGCCACCACATCATCATGTTGATGTCATCATGACATCATCTTCCACATCACTGATGATGTCATCATTCGTACTACTAACATCATCATTTGACTTTGACATGCTGACTTTGACTTTTTTTGCATGTTTGGGAAAAAGTTCAGAACGCGATAAATTTCGCATGCGGTGTCCATTTTTGGAAAACAATATATGGTCGGAATCAGAACAACGAGCCCTATGCAATGGAATTGGTTTCATCCAATTCTGAGAAATTTGATTTTTAGGCCTTTCTAGATCCATTTTGGATCACTATGATCGAGGGAAAAGTTTGAAAATTAGGATGGCCAAGTGGGAAAGGGATGTTGGATACTTTTCTTGTTTAAATTTTGGCTCGATGTATATACCTAGGGTCGTAAAAAAATAAAAAATCAACTCAAAAACATGATATCAATATGTCAAATATGTGACTAAGGTGAGGTTTTCTGTTGGATAGCATATTCATTGAAATGATATAATATGTGTACTAAACATTATTGACTATGTTGTGTATTATAGGAGCCAAATGAGGCCATGGCAACAGATCGTGTCATATCAAATGAGGACACAAAGGATGATGTGGGACATCAAGTACTCTAATTTTGACTTAACTTAGGAAAAAATGATCTAATGGAATTTTGTGATATGTCCATATTTTTTCACAATATTATTAAAATTTAGAGTGTGTTATCCAATCTTGTCAGAAATTAATGCATGTTTTTGGTTATTTTAGATAGAGATTGGAGCAAATGTACAGCCTGAGCATTCAACTAGCAAAAGAAAAAGATATGTACGTGGACGTGGAACTAAAACTATTAAATCACATAGAGGGAAGTGGGTGGAAGAGTATATGAAAATGGATCCTGTAGACACAACAAATGATTGCACTGAACAAGAGGTTGGTCTGGACTATAGTACATGGGATGAATACTTTGAGAAATTGTTGTTTGTGGATGTTTTGTATGTCATGGAAAGAAACAATTCAAACAAGCGATTGTACAAAGACATTACATAGATAATGAGCTTCTAGTGGGTAGTATGCATCCTACAATCGATTCAAATCCCATAGGAATTATGGTAAGGAATTTTCCAATTTGATATAAATAATATGTATACTTATTTTAAACATTGTTTTGTATTATTTAAAAAATTAATTTTTTTCTTAATGAATGCTTGCAGGATAAAGTTATTGGTTTAAAGTTCTTGGAGCATCGACTTCTATCCTAGAGGGAGATGATAATTTATCATATGATACATCTAACAAAAATATGTGCACATATACCAGCTCTGAAGATGAGGATTTGATTAAAACAAGTAACAGAACACGAATCACTTTAAAGATACATAATTTTCTTAAAGACGAGGGGAAGGTAGACTACATACCCTATGAGAATGAATGTGATGGAGGTGATGACTTTCCCTTGAGTTTGAGATCAATTTACAAAGAAATAATTGATCATCGACTATATTTCGCTTGGCCTAGTGATCAACAACTACCTAGAGTGTATGAGGTGTTTCAATTTTTGGGATACAACTACATGATACAACCCTCCAATATTCATGGAGAAAATCTAGGCCTCTTTATTGTCCAAAATGTCCATGTGGGATATAAACATAGAAACAATTCACAACAAACCACTAGGATATAAATTCCATATTATGGCTTGTCATATTACAGTGGTGAATGGGGAAGGCTAGCATAATATAATCCTAGCATGTCAGCATATGGTCTAAATTTGAATATGTATACACATCGTCTCCAATTGGAAAGTGGAAAAGAAATGAATAGAGGTCATATTATGTATATAGATGGGTGTGCATACACACACAAACATATTGTAGGTTTTATGAATATTAGTAAGGGAAGGGACCCTAATGTAAGACCGAATTCTCAATTTGTTGAAGTTATAAATGATAAATATGGAGATATGGAAAGAGAGGTTGATAGATTGATAATGGTTGAGGCTATTATGGACCTTACCATTTGTTATGAGTTATTGATTAATTAACCCTTCTTAAAACACACTCTTGTGCGAAAGAAAAGGGAAGAACAATGTCTCCCTAAGGATGTTCGTAAGGGTAGAAAACCAAAGAATAATCAATGAGTGTGGATTGACATTTTATAAACTATGTTGTGAAAATTGTGTTTTATTTTAAATTATTGTATAAAAAAAATAGTCTATAAAATAATGTTATGTTATTCAATTGATGTATATATGTTCATACATTCTATATTCTTATTGGTTAAGACATATTTGATTATATTCCTTTGAAATTGATACAATTATGATTTATCCAATTGTTGCCAAAGATTAAATAAAGCTTTTGTTTGTTGATAGGTAGAAGATATTGATGATATACCTATTAATACACAAGATCAAACTAGATTATTAAGATTTGGATGGGATGATCCAAACCATCCTTTAAACCATACCAGGGCGAAAATAGAAACATTGAAGAGCTAATGAGATTAACATACATTGATGACATGCCACATAGCTTTAATGATTATGATGTTGGATTACTGAGAGGGGGGGTGAATCAGTAATAGAGCAATCTAATCCTTTTTAACCATATAATGCAAGTGTTATATCAATGTATCATTATCATCCAATATTTGCAGAGTAAATAAACAATGAACAAATGAACAATCATACACATACTGTTACACATTATTTTGGTCACTCTGATGATGATTACATAAACATGTTTTCAGGTTCCCAATATAATATTTTGCCTGAGAAAAGAAACCTCTTTCCACCCTTGCAAGATGCATTTTTGGAAGACCTCCGCGGGATACTCCCTTTACAAAGTGCGGAAATACATGATTTCCACATGCTGCACTATAGCCAACCCACGGGATTTCCACAGACTGCTATATAGGTAGGTCACGACAACGCTTTAAAACTAAAAGAGGAAATAAGTTCTAGCATCTTCTAGAAGTGGAATCTTCTGGAAATATGAGGTGGCATCCGTATGGTTATGATCCTACTGACTTCTCTGATTTGATGGGATCATCCTCATCTCTTTAACCACTTTATCTTATCCTATATAATTATAGGCTTCTCATGGAAAAGGTTAGAGGTACAATCATAAAGAAGCATAGAGACTGAAGAAAGAATAGACTGAAGATTGTGTGAAGAATCCTATTTCAAGTGATGCTTGAAGTCTCCATTCATCCATCAAGTTTTTCAGAGAAATATTCATGCAAATGTTGGAGAAAATGTATGTGTGTGTCAGAACAAAGGGACACTAAAAGGTAACTTGTGACATCAAGGGGATTCGGTTGTATCTTATACCTTTCATTAATATAATATGGTGGCATGTCTCTTTCCCATAAAATGATTGATATTTTATTACATGACTCCTTGATCACATGTTTAGGTTGTCATTGAATTTCACTATTGTTGTTTTCACGTTGGTTGATTTGTGTTATTACAGATCTGATCTCACAGAAGCACTAGAGTAAAGCAGGATCAACAAAGACATAAGGAATCGATTCATAAGGTATGTTATCTACTCCTCCTTTGGTAATTAAATTCAATGATCGTAACCTAGGGAAAGTGTCTTGTTTTGTCTTGTTTTTTTCTATATCCAGGTGGATATAGGGGGATTAGTTCATGTCTGAATCTACTGATTTACCCAATAAAAAAATTGGCAACTCCACTGGGGAGAGTAAAACTTGATTGTGGTTTTTGTTGTCCATTTTCTCATAGCCTATCTTTTACATTCTGTTTCAGTCTCTAAGTCTGTGGGAGATCCAATTAGACTCACTAGATTTAAAATTTTCCTGAGCCCCTTGGTCCTTTTTGAAAAATTTTCTATTTTGTGAAACGCGTATGCACTGCACCTTATTGGTAGCCCACAAAAACCTTCCATTTCCGCACCTTGGTGGTTTGTTTCAGTGCAGGATTTCTGTGACCTACATGATTATTGGCCCGCAGAAACCACTCATTTCCGCACTGCGTTATACTGCCTGCCTGCGACGGCATTTGAAAACTTTTGGGATTGGGTCTTGACCTCTACTATTGCCCATTTTTTTCTTCAGTAAGCTAGGAAAGCGATTTTAATACCAACTCGTGAGTGCTTTTGATTGTTTCAACTTGATCTTGATTGATTTTAGAGATCGAACGCCTCTCTTTGATATTTTTTCAATTTTTGTTTTTGATTCTTATCGACAAGGATATAATCTTTGGACTTGCGTATGAGTGCTTGATTGATTAAAAGTCTTCATTTGGAGTTGGAATTATAGATTAGTTACACCTTATGGATTGTTTAATGATCGGAAAACCATTTTCTTGTTTACATTTGAAGAAACTTTTTCTTGTCATTTTGTGTTTTTATCTTCATTGAAAGATTGATTTGGGTGCTTGTTGAGTGTTTTCATTTCATTGATTGCTCATCCTTTCTTAGTTTCGTCCCTGTTTGGTTTTTCGAAAGGAAAAAATTAAAGTCTTTTAAGTCTTTTAAGCAATCATTTATTCAGAAAATATTGGCTTTTGAAATATTGAAAGAGAACGAATAGTGAAATTACATTGTTAATGATTGTTTGGTACTACATTCAAAAAGGGACTTGTACATCGTAGTTTGCATTGTTCCAAAAAAAAAAATTCTCCCTACTATAGATAGGATTCATTGAATGAAAGTTTGCATCATTCATTTCTATTTACACATTATTGGGTCAAAGTCTCACATAACATTGGTTTCATTCCCGTCTCCCTCTTGCATAACAACAGACTTTAATAATATTGTGAAACTCTAAAATTCAACTAGTAACTTTTTCTAGGGATCTTTTACACCAACATTAGCTAGGCTAGAGCTTTGGAATAGGTGGTTAGACACACTCTCCAAAGAACATAACACACCATAGTATCTTGTGATAGCGAGTGGTCAAATCCATTTGCAATATTTTTTCCTGGGAATCCCTTCTCACACAAGGGTCAAACCCGAGGTCGCATTGAGACTGGTAGAGTCACTCACCCTTCTTTGTCGGTCTCAGTGTAGATATTTCACGTATTATGGGGGTCGCTTGAAGGTATACCCACAATGATGAGTGGAAGCCTCTCTGCAAGATACCAGTTATATAAAATATGCAGAACAGAAATAAAATGCTAGAAATGGCAAAATAACAGTAAAATATCCAGCATAATCTTCACAATACACAGAAATGATATACGAAATAGCAATAGAAAAAGCACTTTGATTCANAAAGCAATGTTCACAGGCCTCTTTGAGGGGGAAACCTCCAGTCGAGCAGTGCTCTGTTACAATAATCTCCAAGCTAGGGTTCTCATACCCTCGCCCCTTATTTATACTAAATATGTCTATTAAGAGAAGCATCTAGAGGAAGATCTTTCTAGAAGGAGAAGCTTCTATTAGGTCTTCTTACATCCGCCTTATTCTATTTTATTGAAAGGCCTTATAATATTGACCTTTATTACATCTGAATACATTGATCTACCTATGTGCGGGTTAGGACCTTAACATGTCCGCCCCCTTAAAAACAACATTGTCCTCAAGGCTTGAGATGTGGAAATTGTTGCATAATGGTAGTTGGTTCCCAAGTGGCATCTGTTGGAGTCATATCTTTCCACTGTACTAGCACTTCCTTGATGGTTCTCTGATGCAGGCAACGCTCACACTGGTCCAAAACTGCTTCTGGTTGTAGCCAAATGGATCCTTCTTCAGCTAACTCTGGAAGGTTGGTTTGAATTTGGC
>SNQJ01S0042264.1:58683-87863 GCA_010110895.2 Picea sitchensis | reverse complement strand
TGGATCACATGAGTACCGAATGAGCGCAGGGTTGTGGTTCAGTACTAGAATAGCGTAGAACTCCTCCACATTATCGAATGAACGCAAAGGAAAACATTGTTTGCAGTACCAGATGAATGCAATTCTACAGTACCAAAATAGAATGGTACCGGAATTCTGAAAATGACTATCAAATCCCAGCACTAAACATGTTGATTTGGCCTCGCCGATGAAAGTTGAAAAAGAATATGAAGGTTTCAACAACCACTCCCCCATGCCTAAGTTTTTGCATGGCCGCATGCCAACAATGTGAGATGCTAAAAAAAGGGCTTCTTAGAAGGTTGTGAACATCTACTAAAAACAAACCAATAGAACTAATTAAAACTAGATTTTTATTCATGCTTACAAAAAAAACATTTAGGGAAAATGTCAAAAATTGAATTATTAGCTATGAATAAAATAGTTTGGAATTAACATTCAGTTTCAACTACTATTAAAAATTTCACTTAATTGATCATCCTTGTGAAATGGTGGTCTTAAAATAGATAGGTAATGATAAATCACGAATGCATCATTTTTAACAACTTAAGGAAAAAGTAGAAATTTGAAGAAATAGGTCATGAAACACTCCCTTAAGTGTTATCTTCCATTGACAAGGATCCCTTCTCCAATTTTGAAACCCTTCCAGTATTATGTGTGCATTTGGAGGATGAAGAGATTCTCTTCTCATAAGATTCCAAACAAAATTATCATAACTTTTTAGAAAAAAAATCTACTATAGGAACAAAAGATCTTAAACTGATTTCTTTGTTAGCTTTTGACATTCTCATCTATGAAAAATATGAAAGATATGTTGCATTGTACTTATGTGAAAAAAATATTATTTATTTACCTATCCTACTCTAATTGAACAAAATAAAATGTCCTCCAAGTATAAGATACTTCCAGTGAAGCCATGTGCGTAATAGGGTTAGAAATATACCCATACTCGGGTTTAAAAGATAAACTTTAATACATACCAGAGTATGAAGGACCAATTTCTTTGATGATGAGATCAAGAAATATTGAAAAATAAAAGAGTGTTGTGACCTAATAGCCAATTGAAACCATCTTTCAATAGGATCAAGATATTCATGTTTCTCTTCTTTGTTTAGGTCACACAACATGCCCTCCTTTTCCATGCTACACAGATTATCTTCTTCAAGATGATTGGTCTTTGGGGTACATACAGGATCTGTTGAGAGGCATGCTAAGAAATCTTCGATCTCAGGTTCCAATGGTTTCTCTCCATTGAATTCTATCCATGATTCTTGAGTCTCCTCAACAAATTGACAATAGTAATCCGAAGGGACTTCTAAATCTTGTTGTGGAGAGACAACTAAATTCTTGACTGCTGTGAAGATATGCTATTCGTGAGAGGTGGATATGCCAACTGCTGCTAGAATGTGGGAAATTTCTTGGAGGAACATTATTCAAGCTCTTTATCATCCTTGAATTACTCTAGCTGGTTGATGATCCCTATCTTACAACACAACTTAGTACTCGGGGGTTCTTACATCACCCCAAACATGATTTATCATAAAAGATTTGAATCTTAAAACTAAGAAATTAAAACTATTTGCAATAAAACACACCAAACTTGAACTCCTTGCATTACTAGGATCCTGTTGTCACCAGGTTATCTATTTGCACAAGTTAGTTCATCATAAAAACACAATTTTGCCTAAAAGAAGGAAAAACACTCTTGCATTAAAAGAAGAGAGGACAACCTAACTTTGGAGAAACCCCGCCAAAGTGGATGTGTGGGCTCTTCCCACACATCTTATTGTCTTCTCTCTGCCCTTATGTCATCCATAAAACCAATCCAAAACCATTAAATCAATCTAATCCAAATCCTACCTATTACCGTTTACAACTCCCCAGCAACGACGCCAAAATGTTGGTGCAATTATTTGCATAATATATTACCAAACATAAATTATCGACCGAGATTTGTAATCAGTAGAGTTGATGCACTATATTTTCTGATAACATATAGGTTCCTATGTCTGTTTAGTATATCTTAGATAAGAAAACCAATAATAACAAAATACTATGTTTTCAAAGATAACACTCTTCACACAATTCAGAAATTAGGAAGCAAAACCTGCAATCATGCACTCAAAATATTTTTCTCAGATAATGCCCCATCCATTTACAAGATCATGAAGTGGAAAGATGGACTTTGAATCTGTTATTTGTAGCTACTATCCTTAACAACAAATAACAAACAAATATGGGCACACTTTAACAATAACATAAGATAAAGCTCATAGTAAAACTCTCAAGAAAACACTCAATTGAAAAGGATCTTGCTCACATAAAAAATCTATTCATTATAGGCTCATGAAAAGAAGAGATGAAATCAGATATTGTTCCCTGTAGCAATTGAAAACAATAATAAACAATTCACTCGTAAACAAAAAGCAATCATAACTCTATTCACTCCAATCAAACATGTGTAGTACAGAAAATAGTCAATGTAATTGAGAGGCTTCATTAAATGGTGCATGAAGGTGAGAGATGAAGTTTAATCTCATTTCCTGTAACAACTCACTTCAAACTTGCAAGAAATTCTTATCTAATTATGCACACTCTTCAAAATCAATTGATGCATCACAAACAGAAATTTAATACAATCTTACAATCTTGCAATTCTGGAAAATTACTTCATTTCTACACAGGAAACATAATTTTTAATAAGATGTTCCATTTAATGTCTTATGTAATTCGTATGATGGAATCCCAATTGTTCTTGTTCTACCACACTTTGCAATCAATTCTAATAGTGAAATCAGAAATGAAATCAAAACAACAAGTACAAAAAATACAAATCTATGCTAATAATTTACAATGAGCTTACCAAGCTGGATTGGTGGCCCTTGTCGATGCCAACATGAAAGATTTTAGATCAGCAGATGATAAATTCTAATAGACAGATAGGATCATTCAATTCAAACTTCCATGATCCAATTTGCAACATACTAATTCCTATCCTTTGGCTTAGAGCCATCACTCAATTTATATGTTTTTTACATTACAAATTTGGATCTAGAAAATCCATACAAATAAAAATCATTTTCCATCAATGGATGTCGAGTACAACCACTTATCTAATCAAGGAAATGTATTTCCCATGAATCTGGGCATGATCCTGGAATTTCTAGAAAATTGGCAATAATTTAGGATGAATCATTCCCCCTGAGCATTGAGGTCCATACGTGTGAGATATTTGGATTTTGGCCCATGTCTCTGAATTAAAACACCGCTCCAAACAAAACCCATGTACCCAAATTTTGATATTCATCGTCATATTCCCGTAAATCGAGGATAAAATCCAGTATCGGAATGTTGGTGCCGAAATCCTATAGGTAAATGTTTAGTACCGGAATACACACAGTCACAATCTTGAGTACTGGATTAGGCACATGAATTGGTACCAGAATAGAGCAGAGTGTGAATTATTGGAATAGGTGGAGCTTTGGGTACCGAATCAAAACTGCTTAGGAGTCAAATGGTTAGGATCATACAAAATCAAACATTTAATCAAATTAACTCAAGAAAATTAAACAAATCATGCCTTAATCATAATTTACCCCTTATGCACATGAACAAGATAATTAAGTGTATTTATGGAGGAAACAGTTAATTAGATACACATAGCATAGGTAAAACTTACTCAGAAAGAGATAATATAGGGTAATAGAGGTGTCAATACTGAGACTCAACATTCCCCCATGCTTAAGTTATGACAAAAAAGTGGAGTCATGGATAATATATTAGATCTATTAGTGATTTGACGTTAAGTCTTATTCAATCTGTTTTCGATCAAAGTTAGGAGAAAGGGATGATTCTGGCTCTAATATGATTATAGGATAGTGGCCAAGAGTTTTCATAATGACTTTTACTAATAGGCCCCCTGGCTATATTACCTTTAAAATAAAAGTGATATATCATAGTTTAGATCTCATTTGAAGAGAGGAACACATAAAATAATACATCCCAATATGATTAACATGTTTCTTATCCAAGTTTTTAGAGATGAATCTCTTCTTGCTTAGGTAAGGTGAATTACACATACTAAGGGTCCCACTTATCATGCAAACCTATTTATTTTAAAGATAGAACTCTAAAGTGGATAGTTGAAGGTTCTTAAGAACATCATCCGAGAGATATAAAGGTCATCTCCTAGCCTTGATTTGATAATGATTGCTTCAGAATGAGACCCAAGGGTTTTTGTTCAGTTTTAAGTGTGTCACTTTGTGTTTTTCAACTCCCTTTACCCGGCATAGCCCCACTGCCAGCAGGCCTGTTCAGTACCCCGACGGTTTTACCTTAGTACCATACAAGCATGGCCCCGCTGCTAGTCCTGTTCAGTACCCCGACGGGTTTACTTGTACTTCCTGATACTTCCTTTTTATTATATTACTCAAAAGATTTAGAATGATGTATATTGTTCATTGACAGTTTTTAGAGTATAAGGAAGGCAGGTGGTATGAGAGTGTTTTAGATTTATTAGGCACACACTTAATTGTTTGCAATTATCCCAAGGGTGACATCATCCACATTCAACTTAAATATCAACTATTCAATGTATAATGGAACATCTAGGATAATGACTAAGAGGTCATTCTAGTTAATCCTATTAGGGTTCTCATGAAAGTTCATTGAGGTTTTGCAAGGGCGATCCACCACATGAGGTTTTCATCAATACCTCCCAAGAGAAACTTGTAAAGATAAACTTGGATAAGAAATTGTTTGAATCAACTAGGTTAGTATTTGACATAATGGTGTCACCACTTTTCAATGGATATTTCAATTAGCAATCACTTCTTCGAAATGATGAGGTAATAAGACAAGTGCACCCATTATCATATAGAGCTAAATGTCAAAATATCTTCTTAAAGGATAGCAAGGATGACCCATTTAGGATTGAGTGTAGAAATGTAGGAGGAAGATGCACATGAGAGTAAAAACAATTCAATAGAAGACTTGAATGATCCTTGATAGAAAGAACATGAAGAGATTAGCCCATATCTCCAATTACCTTAAGTGAAAACAATGTTAAGCACAGAACAAATATCATATCACCTTGGCATCAGTACCAGATTGGTAACTGGTATCAAAACATGCTTTTGTAGTACTGTAATAGATAGTACCAGAATAGGACAGTACATGAACATAGTAGTACCAGAACAGAAAGGGGGGAAGAAACAGAGTGACAGGATGAATGATTTCTATACGAGGAGATGTATACGAGGGATTGCATAAATTCATGGTAGGGAGCGTGCAATGATTGAGAGTAACCATATGTTTAATGCATAATTAGTCTAATTTCTTTAATAAAATGAAAAATGTTGAATTTATATGTCCTAGTACTTAAATCGAGCAACAAAACTTGAATATATGATTAGAGATACTAGCACCTTATTACCAATACCGGATCACATGAGTATCGGATGAGCGCAGGGTTGTGGTTCAGTACCGGAATAGCGCAGACCTCCTCCACAGTATCGAATGAACGTAGAGGCAAACATTGTTTGCAGTACCGGATGAATGCAATTATGCAGTACCGGAATAGAATGGTACCAGAATTCTGGAAATGATTATCAAATCCCAGCACTGAACATGTTGATTTGGCCTCACCAACGGAAGTTGCAAAAGAATATGAAGGTTTCAAAAACCACTCCCCCATGCCTAAGGTTTTGCATGGCCTCATGCAAACAATGTGAGATGCTAAAAAAAAAGGCTTTTTATAAGGTTGTGAACATCCACTAAAAACAAACCAATAGAACTAATTAAAACTAGATTTTTATTCATGCTTACAAACAAAAAATTTAGGGAAAATGTCAAAAATTGAATTATTAGCTATGAATAAAATAGTTTGGAATTAACATTCAGTTTCAACTACTATTAAAAATATCACTTAATTGATCATCCTTGTGAAATGGTGGTCTTAAAATAGATAGCTAATGATAAAGCACAAATGCATCATTTTTAACAATTTAAGGAAAAAGAAGAAATTTGAAGAAATAGGTCATGAAACACTCCCTTATGTGTTATATTCCATTGACAAGGATCCCTTCTCCACTTTTGAAACCCTTCCACTACTGTGTGTGCATTCGGAGGATGAAGAGATTCCCTTCTCATAAGATTCCAAACAAAATTATCATAACTTTTTAGAAAAAAATCTACTATAGGAACAAAAGATCTTAAATTGATTTCTTTGTTAGCTTTTGACATTCCCATCTATGAAAAATATGAAAGATATGTTGCATTGTACTTATGTGCAACATTTATTTATTTATTTACCTATCCTACTCTAATTGAACAAAATAAAATGTCCTTCAAGTATAAGAATACTTCCAGTGAAGCCATGTGCGTAACAGGGTTAGAAATATATCCATACTCGGGTTTAAAAGATAAAATTTAATGCATACCAGAGTATGAAGGAACAGTTGCTTTGATGATGAGATCAAGAAATATTGAAAAATAAAAGAGTGGTGTGACCTAATAACTAATTGAAACAATCTTTCAATAGGATCAAGATATTCTCGTTTCTCTTCTTTGTTTAGGTCACACAACATGTCCTCCTTTTCCATGCTACGCAAATTATCTTCTTCAATATGATTGGTCTTTGGGGTACATATAGGATCTGTTGAGAGGCATGCTAAGAACTCTTCAATCTCAAGTTCCAATGGTTTCTCTCCATTGAATTCTATCCATGATTCTTGAGGTTCCTCAACAAATTGACAATACTAATCCGAAGGGACTTCTAAATCTTGTTGTGGAGAGATAACTAAATTCTTGACTGCTGTCAAGATATGCTCTTCCTGAGAGGTGGATATCCCAGCTGCTGCTAGAATGTGGGAAAGTTCTTGGAGGAACATTCTTCAAGCTCTTGATCATCCTTGAATTACTCTAGACGGTTGATGATCCCTGTCTCACAACACAACTTAGTACTCGGGGGTTCTTACAGCACCCCAAACATGATTTATCATAAAAGATTTGAATCTTAAAACTAAGAAATTAAAACTATTTGCAATAAAACACACCAAACTTGAACTCCTTGTGTTACTAGGATCCTGCTATCACTAGGTTATTTGTTCGCACAAGTTAGTTCATCATAAAAACACAATTTTGCATAAAAGAAGGAAAAACACGCTTGCATTAAAAGAAGAGAGGACAACCTAACTTTGGAGAAACCCCACCAAAGTGGATGTGTGGCCTCTTCCCTCACATCTTATTGTCTTCTCTCCTCCCTTAGGTCATCCATAAAACCAATCCAAAACCATTAAATCAATCTAATACAAATACTACCTATTACCGTTTACAACTCCCCGGCAACGACGCCAAAATGTTAGTGCAATTATTTGCATAATATATTACCAAACATAAATTATCGACCAGGATTTGTAATCAGTAGAGTTGATGCACTGTATGTGCCGATAAAATATACATTCCTATGTTTGTTTAGTATAGATTAGATAAGAAAATCAACAATAACAAAATACTATGTTTTCAAAGATAACACTCTTCACACAATTCAGAAATTAGGAAGCAAAACTTGCAATCATGCACTCAAAATATTTTGCTCAGATAATGCCTTGTCCATTTACAAGCTCCTAAAGTGGAAATATGGACTTTGAATCTGTTATCTATAGCTACTACCCTTAACAACAAATAACAACCAAATCTGAGCACACTTCAACAATAACATAAGATAAAGTTCATAGTAAAACTCTCAAGCAAACACTCAATTGAAAAGGATCTTGCTCACATAAAAAAATTGTTCATTATAGGATCGTGAAAAGAAGAGATGAAATTAGATCTTGTTCCTTGTAGCAATTGAAAACAATAATAAACAATTCACTCGTAAACAAAAAGCAATCATAACTCTATTCACTCCAATCAAACATGTGTAGTACAGAAAATAGTCAATGTAATTGAGAGGCTTCATTAAATGGTGCATGAAGGTGAGAGATGAAGTCTAATATCGTTTCCTATAACAACTCACTTCAAACTTGCAAGAAATTCTTATCTAATTATGCACACTCTTCAAAATCAATTGATGCATCACAAATAGAAATTTAATACAATCTTGCAATTATGGAAAATTACTTCATTTCTACACAAGAAACATAATTTTTAATGAGTTGTTCAATTTAATGGCTTATGTAATTCATATGATGGACTCCCAACTATTCCTGTTCTACCACACTTTGCAATCAATTCTAATTGTGAAATCAGAAATGAAATCAAAACAACAAGTACAGAAAATACAAATCTATGCTAATAATTTACAATGAGCTTACCAAGCTGGATCAGTGGCCCTTGTCGATGCCAACATGGAAGATTTTATATAAGAAGATGATGAATGATAATAAATACACAGGATCATTGAATTCAAACTTCCATTGATCTTCAGCAAATGAATTTACAAAAGGAGTTGGTTCAGAAATCCAATTTGCAACATACTAATTCCTCTCCTTTGGCTTAGAGCCATCACTCAATTTATATGATTTTTACAGGGTTTTAGAAGCCATCACTCAATTTATATGATTTTTAGATTACAAATTTGGATCTAGACAATCCATACAACAAAACCATTTCCATCAATGAGTACGCAGTATAATCACTTATTCAATCAAGGAAATGTATTCCCATGAATCAAGTATGATCCAGATTTATGGAAAATTGGCAATAATTTAGGATGAATCATTCCCCCTGCGATGGAGGTCCATATGTGTGAGATATTTGGATTCTAGCCCAATTTTATAAATGAAAACACCACTGACAAAACCCATGTTCCCAAATTTTTAGATTCATCATCATCTGCCCTGGAAATCGAGAATAATCCAGTACTGGAATGTTGGTGCTGAAATCTTGTAGGTAATTGTTTAGTACCGAAATACACACAGTAACAACTCGAAAATCGACTAGGTACATGATTTGGTACCGAATAGCGCAGAGTGTGCATACTGCATAGGTGCAAAATTTTAAGTACCGCATCAAAATTTTTAGAGTCAAAATTCATTAGGATCATACAAATCAAACATTTAATCAAATTAACTAAAAAATTAAACAACCATACCTTAATCATAATTTCCCCTTATGCACATGAACAAGGTAATCAAGGGTATTTATGGAGGAAAAAATCAATTAGATACATTACAATATAGGTAAAGTTGACTAAGATAGATATAATATAGGGTAATAGAGGTGTCTATACTGAGACTCAAGAAGTGCATTATTGGGTTCTTTGAGATAATCTATATTTTGATTATCACAATAGATTTTGAGAATGGGCCTTATCATACTCAACCTCAGATATCTCATGAGTTTGTTTTATCCATAGAACATGTGTACTACATGTTGTTTTGCAATATACTTTGCCTACCAGATACAGATATTGATTATCGTAAGCTTGTTTAGACATGATACTAAAACTCACCCAAGTAGAACGTTGCTCCACTGGTGCTTCATCAGTCATCAATGCAACCTGCCCAATCTACATCTATGTAGGAAATAAGTGATATATCATTTCCTTTTGGATACCATAATCCAAACTCTTATGTTCCTTTGAGATATCCAAAAATCCTCTTCACTGTTAATACATGTGATTCCTTTGGTTTTTCTTGAAATCATGCCACCTGTCCAACTGCCTGCATTACATCTGGTCTGTATGTTTTCACATATATTAGGCTACCAATCATTGACATGTATTGTCTTTGATCTGTAGACTTTGAATCATCATATTTTCTCAACTTGCAACTGGTTTGCATGGGAGTGATAACTAGTTTGCAATCTTCCATTCCGAACCTCTTTAGCATTTCTCTAATATACTTGGTTTGAGAAATAAAAATTCCTTGGTTGCTTTGACATATCTGAAGACCCAGAAATAAGGATATTTCTCCAAGTAATGACATTTCAAATTCATTATGCATGTCCTTTGCAAATTTTTGTCTTAACCTGTCATCAATACTTCCAAAAATAATATCATCAACATAAAATTCAATTAATAAAATACAATCTTGAGTTACCTTGATGTAGAGGTTGTTGTATGCACTTCCTTTTATGAACCCTACCTGTTCTAGATATTTATCCAGTCTAGAGTACCATGCTCTAGGAGCTTGTTTTAGACCATACAAGGCCTTCTTTAATTTACACACATAATATGTGTTCTCTGACAACTGAAATCCTTCTGGTTGATCAATGTAGACTTCTTATTCAAGTTCCTCATTCAGAAAAGATGATTTTACGTCCATCTGATACACTTTAATATTTTTGGAGCATGCATAAGCTAAAAGAAATCAGATTGCTTCCATTCTAGAAATTGGGGCAAATGTCTCTTCAAAGTCGATTCCTTCAACCTGTGCATATCCTTTACATATCAATCTAGATTTATTCTTTGTAACTTGTCGATCTTCATTCAATTTATTCTTGTATACCCACTTTGTTCCGATCACATTCTTATCCTTTGGTCTTGGAACCAATTCCCAAGTGTCATTTTTCTCTATTTTATCCAATTCTTCATCCATGGCCTTATTCCAAAATTCATCCTTGTTGGCCTCTTCAAAATAGGTTGGTTCAATCGTATATGAGAGTGCTAGGTGTGTTTGTTCTAGTGAGCGGATTTTTCTTCTAGTCTCAACTCCTACATCTTTGTTTCTGATAATCTGATCTGAAGGATGATTCTTTTGTACTCGTCTGCTAGGTGTCTTTGGAGGCACTTGTTGAACTTGCTCTTTTGCTTCTATCGGATCCTCTTTATCTTCCCCTTATACTTATTTTTCATCTTCTATTTCTTCTTCGTAAAGTTGTTCCATTGATTCATTTTCTTCTTCCTTTAATTCTTGTCTACATGTTTCATCAATTGTTATGTTGATGCTTTCCAAAACTTTGTTCAATCTTAGGTTGTAACACTTGTATGTTTTCCTTGTACTTGAGTAACCAACAAGTACTCCTTTGTCTACATGAGAGTCAAAATTCCCATTCTTCCATATTCTCTTTTGATGTAGCATTTGCTTCCAAAAACCCTAAAGTGCTTCACATTTGTTGGTATTCCTTTCCATAGCTTGTAGGGAGTTTTGTCAGTGTTGTTTTTTAGCATTACTTTGTTTTGAATGTGAACTGGTGTATGCACTGCATGTGTCCAAAAGATATCTGTCAATTTGGAATCCATTAGCATTGTTCGATCCATTTCATGTATTGTCCTGTTCTTTATTTCAACAACTCCATTCTGTTGAGGTGTCCTAGCAATAGAGAATTGCCTTTTTATTCCATGTATGTTGCAGTAGTCTATAAATTCTTTTGAAGTGAACTCTCCTCCATTATCAGACCTCAAGCATTTGATTTTTGAATCCATTTCATTTTCAACCATTTCCTTGTAGACCTTGAAGTTTTCAAAATCTTCTAACTTATTCCTTTTAAACCCTTTGTTGTAGTTGGTCCAACTATATCAGTATGCACAATTTCTAGTGGTCTTGTCATTGAATATTATTTTGATTTAAACCTAGTATTTGTTTTCTTTCCTTGTTGACAATGCTTGCATAAAGTGTTGGTTGGTTTCATGATCTGGGGAATTTCTCTAACTGCTTCCCTTTTGTTGAATTTGACAAGGTTATCAAAATGTATGTGACCCAATCTTCTGTTCCATAGCCAACTTTCATCTTCCTTTCCTAGGAAACATTTTTCATTTCCAATTTCACTTAATGCATATATGTTTCTTGAAGTTCTCGCAGTTGTTGCAATCAATTTTCCTGGACCTTCTTCTCTTATCTCACACTTTTGTGAATCGAAAGTAACTTTATGACCTTGGTCACACATTTGACTCACACTTAGAAGATTATGTTTCATATCTTCTACTAGTAGAACATTTTTTGCCTTGGTATTCTTGTTCCCAATTCTGATTGTGCCTTTTCTAATGATTTTAGCTGAATCATCATTTCTAAAGGAGACTGATCCATCTCTTTCCTTTCTTAATGTAAGAAACTTGTCTCTATAACCTTTCATGTGTTTTGAAAAGACAGTGTCAACATACCAACCACGTTTCTTCTATTTAGCTTGTAGAGAGAGTGTGTATTCTTCATTGCTATATTGATTATGCTTTCTTATCCATGTCCTTTTTTGAGGTTCATGTCTATGATTGTTGTTGTTATGTTGTGTTTCTCTAGGAGGGATTTCCATTCTGCAATCTTTGGCCATGTGTCCAAAGTTGTTACATTTGTAGCATTCCACTTCAGTGCTCAAAGATTCAAACTTGTTGTAACTTCTTCTATGTGTTTCACTAGGCCTTCTTGGATAACCCTTTTGTGCGTGACTTTCAAAGTTGTTTATGTTCATGTTGTTATCTCTGCAATTCACATCTTTATGTCCAAAATTATTACATGCCCAAAAAAGATAGTTCAATACCTGGGAGTTGAAGATCTTCTGAAAGGAGGTACTCTTATGAATCCTTCTTCTTCCTAAGGCCTATGTATTTATGTCGTTCGTTGATTCTGAAATCTAAATCTTCTAAGTGGAGGAGTGTCCCTATAATTTTCTTTGTAGACCTTCCTATCCCCTTTTATTATTTATGCATAGTTTTTGGATATGTTTCTTATTTTGTTGTTTTGGATATTGATCCCTTTTATGTATGATTGTATCCAAGTCCAAACTTGTCATGATGAGGTTTTTGATTGTTGATAATGTCATTCAAAACTTTTGAGTTGTTCTGGATATTTTTATTTTGAAGATCCTTTCTTAATGTGACAATTTTTTCTTCCAAATTTCCAATGATCATGTCTCTTCCTTCTAGCTATTCTTTGAGTGCTTCTTCAATTCTTTTATATTCTTCAATTTGAACCTTAAAATTTGTGATCATTTGTTCTAGTTCCAGGGTGTCTTCTTTCTTGTCTAGTTATGCTTGTAGTTTCTTGTTTTTCTTCTTTTCTCTTTTGATAACTTCTATGGCACTCAACAATTCTTCTCGGTAGTCAACTTCTACCTCTTCATATTCTTCTTCAGAGTCTTATTTATCATAGTCTTATACTTCCATGAATAGAACTCTTTATGTCTCACTGTCATTGACTTCATCTTCATCTGATGATGAGATGTCTTCTTTGGTGCATAAGCTTTTCTTGAAAACTTTCTTTGTGGTTTTTTTGTCTCTATACTTGTCGTTGGTTCCCTTGTTCAATATTCTGACAAAGTTGGTCGCTTCTTCATCATATTTTGAGACGTCACTGTTGTTGCTATGTTCTTTTTCTTTTTTCTTTCCCTTTTTCTTTGACCTTTTGCATGCTTTGAAGGCTGCTTCTTTTATATCTGGATTTTCCTGTTCATTTCTCATTTCATATGTTGTGAATATTCCATGTAGTTATTCCATGCTTATTGAGTTTAGATATTCTCTTTCTTCTAGTGCTGATATCTACGGGTCAAATATCATAAGAAGATATCTTAGTACCTTTTGAACAATTACAAATTCTTTGATTTCTTCTCCCAATCCCAAGATTGCATTTACGGTTTTATCGACTCATAAAACGTAAGTTGTAATATTCTCATGTTCCTTGATATTTAGTTGATTGAACTGACCTTTGTAAGTTTGAAGCTTTGTTGCTTTGAATTTTGAATCTCCTTCATAAATATTTCAAAGTTTGTACCAAATCTCTTTAGCGGATTTACAATGTGCAACTTTGGTAAATATCAATTATCCAAGACCATTCAGAAGTGCATTTGTGGCTTTGGAATTATTCTGACCGAGTTTCATTGCTTTGTCATTTGACAGAACTGTTGGTGTTGTGTATCCATCTAAAATTGATTGCCAAATTTCAAATCCAGATATATGTCTTCATCCTTATGCTCCAAAATGCATACTTTTGTCCATCAAAATATGGTATTCCATTTTTATACATGTTGTTTCTCTTTGTGATCTACCTTTAAGTGGTTAAAATGATTTCTGAAGGAACCTAATATGATACCAATTGTTGGATTACTGAGAGGGTGGGTGAATCAGTAATAGAACAATCTAATCTTTTTTAACCATATAATGCAAGTGTTATATCAATGTAGCATTATCATTCAATATTTGCAAAGTAAATAAACAATGAACAAATGAAAAATCATACACATACACAGTACGTCGGTGCTTTTACGTGGAAACCCAAAGCGGGAGAAAACCACAGAATGTTTTTTCTTATATGTCTTGAAGAATTACATTCATTGGAAGCACCAACTTCCTTTGTTTTCCAGATGAAACTGGAAGGAGGGTCCAACATCGTAGTTTCTCAGGCTATAACTTGAGGGAAGCTCCAACTCCCCAATTCTCTGGCTACAACCAGAAGGAGGCTACAACCCCCTATGTTTTCGGCTACAACTGGAATGTGGCTACAACCACTTGTCCTTGCCCCGTCCAATCGCCCTGACATATAAGTAGAATGATGGAACCATTGTCACACTATCACTATGAGATATATTTTTGTAAACTTGTACCAATCAACCTACACCAAAAATCATTTACCAATAACCTGAACCATGCATCAACTTGTACCTCAACATGTACCATAAACAAGTGCATCAACCATGCACCAAACTATACCTCAACCTCAACCAAAATCCCTCATCAATTTCATCATCAAAATCTGATTTGTAACACTGTAATAGACCTGGTGTATATGATCACATACCTGCAAACATTCCTTAACTTTAACAACAAGAGACTAGCATTTTCATCAAACTTTACTCTAGTCTCACATGACTAGTTTTGGATTAGTCAACAACCCTAACTTGAAATAATCATAACTATGTAACTGTAATGAATAAAGATATGAAAATAGTACACAATGTTCTTCAGTGTTTTTTATGTAATTCCTCCAGGGGTCACTACTTGGAACCTCTCAAAAAAGGAGTTATAGCAAAAATGGCATACCTTGTTGAATTATGGCTTGTTCTAGAGAGCAAAATTATAGAGTGTGTCCCGCACAAAATATTTGTCGTATGGATCTGAAAATTGTACACAGAATAACACATATTGTACTATAACCAACACATTTGTTCTTACTAAATTTGGATTTTTTATGAAGAATTTAGGACATTTTTACCCGAAACACTTGTTTTAGACTAGTTTCAGGACTAGCCACAAACCCTATTTTCCATGGAATGTAACTCCAAAAATACAACGACCCACAAGATGAAATTTGTACCATATCTACTTGGACATGTTTCCTCAATGGCCTCCCAATTTCACGGTTTGAATCATTCTAGAAAAAAAAATATTGTGAAAATGGTGAGATGACATGTAAATAGCATACCTTAGAAAGCATCATCAAAATAATTTATCATCCCTTGAATTTCGGCCTTCTTTACTTCACCTTCCCTCTAAATTTTGGCTTAGATATCATTTGGTTACCTTAGTCACCTATAGATATTCAATATGCTCAAGTGTAATTGAAATGAGAGAGCCTTGCCTCTTACTTATACTTTCATGTAGCTTCCTTAGAAGCATTTTCTGGACCACTTGTTCCACATAGCCACTTTGTCCACATAGTCACCTATGTCCAACTTTGCCCAATTTTCCACTTGTCCATATATCCAATAGACACTTGACCACTTAACTCATTTTCTTCATTTTAGGGTTAACCTTCTTATAACCACTTTCCATAATTAGAAAGTTCTCCATTTACTTTACTATTTAAATAATCTTCCTTGACTTTGTCACTTCACTTTATTATTTAAATAATCATATTTGACTTTGTCACTTCACTTTATTATTTAAATAATCCTATTTGACTTTGTCACTTCACTTTATTATTTAAATAATTTATTCTTTGCAAGCACTTTGACTTCTTTGACCTTTTGGGGCTTCAAGCCAACATATGAGGGTCCTCTAACTTTGTAAGGCCATAACTCTCAAACCGTGAGGAGTTATGTGACGTTCCACATACCACCAAAAATGGAATGACATGTACTATCTATATAGAATAGTCTTACCTACAAATATATCAAAAATCATACCATTATACATCAAACAAACTTGGGTCCATTACCCAAACCTTTGTGCTACCGAAATTCGCTACCATAATTTCTTCAAGGGTTGACATCAATGAAAACCAACCCAATTAATCAACGGATGATGATAGTGAAAATGCATTGCATGGAGAAAAATTGGATGAAATGATTACAGGTTTCTTTGGGGATGGAAACAATGATGATGATAATGATCATATGGTTGACAGTAACGATGATACCAGGAATAATTACCACCAACATAATCTTGATGATAACAACTTGAAAGAATCAATCAAGCAAGTTACAAAGACACCCGTGTTCAGATTGGGTGTAAGTAGAACCTCAAAACTTGCATGCACGTGGATAATATTATAAATCAATTCACTATTTGGTTGGTCAAACAAAGGATTCACTACCCTATTGAAGTGAGTTGAAATGTATTTCTTACTTTGCATTGTCAATTGATGTACATAATTTGTAAACATTCATCAACTTTGTTTATATTTCTTTAAGATGATGTTATAAACCATATATTGTATATAAACAATACTAGTATAGATTGACATATCAAACATGTGCATCATAAGTCAAACATTCAATTGATTTAATCTTTGGAAATCTTATAGGGCACTAAAATATAAAATATTCCCTGAAGAGAATGTGTTGCCATCAACTTGTAGAGAAGCACATCATTTGTTCGTTGAGTTGGGGATTGAATATAAACAAATTTATTCATGTAAAAATGATTTCACTTTATACATAGATGAATATAAAATCATGGTAGAATGCCATGTATTCAAAGAGAAAAGATATTGTACAGATGTACAAGGTCCTACAGTTTCAAAGAAGGTTTTACGTCACATGCCAATTATACCTAGACTTCAACGAATGTTTAATTGCAATTCACTTGCAAAATTGATGGACTAGAATGCAAAGAACAGGATTAAATATGGATTCATGTGAATTTTGATCAACTCCAAAGAAATGAAACACGTAGAGGAAAAATAGCCAAGTAAATTCAAATATTAACCACACAGTATTAGGTTTGGTCTTGCAATTGATGGAGTGTGCCCATTCTCTTTCCTAAGCTCAAATTATAGTGTTTGGCCATTCGGATTGATAATATACAATATTCCCCCATGGATGAGTGTTATAAGGAGCACCTTATGTTGACTCTCATTATTCCAGGAAAACATCAAGTTAAAAATATGGATGTTTATATTGCGCCTTTTATTGATGAGATGCAACTATTATGGAAAGGTAGAAGAATGTATGACATATCATGTCCTCCATAAAATAGGTCCTTCATGTTGTATGGTGTACTATGTTGGACTATTCATGATTTCCCAGGACTTGGTGTATGTCCTGGTAAGACAAATATTTACGTATTCACACTCATAATTTATTTTCATCTCAACTTTCATACTTTATTTTATACTATTATTATGATGTTATTAACATTACTTATTGAATTATAGGGCTTAAATCAAATGTTATATTTTCATGTCCAAGATGTGCAGATCAATTTCAAGGGTGGTATTCTAAAGATCTACATAAATTTATTTACACAAAAAACAAGTTTTTCTACCAACAGATCATAAGTTTAGAAATCGTCTGAAGAATCAATTTGATGGAAAAGTTGAAAATAGAGTCCCTCCCATGATTATGGGTCTAGTTAATTGGCTTAAGAAGTATGAATATGATGAATTGAAAGCTTGGGAGGATTTTTTTGACCAGGGTTATTCAATTGAAGAACTAGAATAAGTTGTAGTTAATATGCTAGAAGGAATGAAAAGGAAATCCATATTTTATGAACTCCCTTACTGGAAGGATATATTAATATCTCACCTATTAGATCCTATGCACATCTTCAAAAATGTCCTAGATTATATATTTTGACATATATCAAGAAAAGAGAAGGACGCCTTGTCTTTGAGGAGATATATTTCTCTTTCCCGTACCAAAATTGATAGAAGACATTTGTGGCCAATCAGGGAAAATGAAACATATGCAGAATCTCCATGGATTTTGAAAAAATAAGAACTAGAACAACTAAAAAATGTCATTCGTTCAATAAGGACACCTACTGGCTATGGTTCATCATTGGATAAAACTTTTACAGTTGATGGACATATCACAGGATTTAAAACACATGATTTTCATAATTTTATGAAGGTATTATATATCGTCATTTAAGTTTTACTGGTAACATTGATTAAGTACTAAATATATTTTTATATTTTTTTGTGTGAGAAAAATTACTAATGACCTTTGATAAATGTGTTTGATAGCATATCATTTCATTGGCAATTAGGGGGGATTCATGTCTTACCGTTGACTTAAATAATTCCATAAGTCGATTCTCATCATTTACAAGGTATGTGGTATGAAATGTTCATGTGTGAGAGACATAGAGATATTATATTCCATTTTAATTTGTCACTAAAGGTTCATACTAATTTACTAGGGTTCCATTTTAATTGCAAAAATTGTATGTGTATTTGAGAAGGACCTCCCTACAAGTTTCATGGACCTACAAGTCCATTTACTTATACACCTAGTCGATGGCATTGAATTGGCAGGTGTCGTATCAACGAGGTGGATGTTTTTCTTTGAGAGGTATATGAAAAATCTAAAAGGATATGTCTGACAAAAGGCACATCCATAGGGTTGTATGGATGAAGGGTATGTATTGAACGAAGCATTTTTCTTCCTATGTGAATTCCTTAGTAAGGATTTTGATGATGGGCCACGCTTCTGGGATGAAGAACGAGCATCATATATTATTGATGGAGAAAAACCACAATATAATGGTGTTCAAGTATAAATTAGTAATTAAATTCATGGTCATTGTGGTTGTTTTCCTTGCAATCATTAATTTTCTCTGAAATTTATTTGTCAAATTAATAGCATAACATTTGGAGTTTGAAATAAACATGTTGACATGTAATAGGTGTAGACGAAAGTGCTATACTAAAAAAGTTCATTCTATACCACATGGCCTTTATGAACAAAGGGATTGATTTGTATGATAAAAATAGAGAAGAAGTGTTAGAAGTAAGGAGATAGTTTAAGAGATCCAACCCAAGGAATACTCCACTTCCCATTGATCTGCTTGGGGAATCTAGAAAAGACTGCACACTAGAATGGGTTACTGAACAAATTCAAAATCAAATAGAAGATGTAGGTATAGATTCAAACATAAAAGAAGATGAAATCAACATGTGTAAGAGGATGTGAAAGAAATGTACAGTTGGAATTTTACAAAATGGTGTTTCCTTACAGTTTTGATACTATTAACTATTTTAATATTCGTCATTATATTTGTTTTCACTAAAATAAATGGTCTTTCACAGGAAAGGAAATATCCTACAATGTGGGCATATGGATGACATTATCGTGTAGAAAGTGTAGATGTAAAGAGATGATCCTTTTATTGTTGCATCATGGTTGATTTCAAGCAATCCAGTCGAGCAATCTCAAAAAATAAGAATATTATTGAAGGGAATCTACAATATGTTAGGAAAATCCAAGAAATTATTGAGTTGGCTTACCACTCTTTTAAATGTTGTATTTTTAAGTGTAGTTATTATGAATAATTTGAGAGGACATGAAGACATGATACCCATAGTGGATTGTTTTCTATAAATTCCTCAAGGTTCCTACCGGAGGATAAGGAGACTTATGTTCTGCCAATTCATTGTGAGAAGGTATTTCTTTAACTCAAATAAGAAGCAGTAGTGATCGTTAATCTATTAATTCATATTTTATTGTGATAATATATATGTGTTTATTAATCAATAAAAAATTTATAAGATACATCTAATATATGTATGTCATTCATGTGTAGGTATTTTTCTATGAAGATATTTTGGACCCGAAATGGATATTTGTCATACATTATGATCCAAGATTAAGGCATGTATTTGACGATGCATTAGTGGATATTGAGAAAAACAATGATGGCCAACAAAATGAGAGAGAGAGAGATTAGATAAAATCGAAGAAATTGACATCCATGATGATGTTGAAGATGGTTATATCCAGGCACAAGAAGACAATAATCCATAGTTAGATGATGTTATGGAAGACAACAATATGGATGGTATAGAAAATGATGATCCAAATACATCTAGTAACAATATAGATGGTCTACAGTCAAATTTCAATGATGATGAAGATGATGCAGGTCAAGATGAGGATGATGATAATATTAAATACTTGAAAGAATATATGAACATTGAAAATGATACACTGGATGACATTGTTGTAGAAAAGAATGTTAATGACCAAAACTTCTAAATTTTTATAATTATTTGTAATCCATGTTTTTAAAATGTTGATTCTTATGGACCAAACTTTGAAATGCTTTAGTATTATCTGTGTCGATACAAATTACCTATTGAAATATCCTTAAAGTGTTCAATCTTTTCTATGAATTGTTGGCAAAAAGAAATTAGGATTACTTGGATAAGAGTTAGCATGGTTAGCGGTCATTTATTGGAAATTGTTAAAAAATATATAATTACATATATCATATATGTAAAACAATGTAAATACAGACCATTAGGATAAATGTATCCAAAGTTTTTTCATTAATTTATATTTTTAAACAAATTGAAATATTTCACTAAGCCTAAGCCTAAGACCTTAACATTTATACCATCTAACCCCTAACCTTTTGAAACATGGATGATCTCAAAGATTATGTGGGGAAATCGGACATCCTTGAGTCTTGAAACCCTCCCATACCATAAAGGAATGTGCCTAGTATAACCATGTCAATTTTTTACGCATACAGGCACATTTTGGAGAAATTTCAAAGTTGGCCTCATTCAATGTTAACCATGTAGGGTCAATGAATGTCATTAAGCCCTTCACTCGATATAATACCTAACCCATTAATAATTAAACCAATTGCATGTTGGACCCTATAAAATTATTTTGGGATGTCTCAACTTAATAGAATCATGGTTTAATCATCTCGAAGAATTCCACAAGAAAAAGACAAATACATGGAAATTGACATCTTCATCAGGTTTCGTTGTAAAGATGGGTATGTTGGGTTTAATATTTGTTGGAATGGATGGAAAATTTGGGTCATGATGAATATGATGATGATGAAGATGGAAATGAAAATCATGATGATGGCAATGATGAAGATAATTATTTCCCTGAGTCTTAAAACCCTCCCATACCGTCAAGGCATGCGCCTAGTCTAAACATGTAAAATTTCAACACATACAGTCACATTTTGAAGAAATTTCAACATTGGCCCCATTCACTTCTCACTGTGCGGGGTTAGTGGATGACATTGGTTATGGGAATGTTGGAAGTTCCAAGACATTTCAAGAGAGTTCCGACAAAGATTCTATAGAAGGGAATGACAAATGATGACAATGATATCGACGTGCATGATGAACATTGATGAAAACGTGGATGATCTAGAAGATTATGTGGGGACATAAGACATACTTGAGTCTTGAAACCATCACATATCATCAAGTCATGTTTCTAGTCTAACCATGTCAAATTTCAACGCATACAGTCATATTTCGAAGAAATTTTAATATTGGCCCCATTCACTGCTCATTGTGCGGGGTCGATGGATGACATTAGTGAAGGGCATGTTGGAAGTTTCAAGACATTTCAAGATATTTTTGGCAAAGATACTATAGAAGGTAATGACAAATTATGTCAATGAGATCGACGTGCATGATGAACATTGATGCAAATGTGGACGATCTTGAAATTTATGTGGGGACATCAGGCATACTTGATTCTTGAAACCCTCCCATACCGTCAAGGCATGTGTCTAGTATAACCATGTCAAATTTCAACGCATACGGGAACAAATTGAAGAAATTTCAACATTGGCCCCATTCACTGCTCATTTTGTAGGGTCGGTGGGAGACATTTGTGATGGGTTTATTGGAAGTTACATGATATTTAAAGAGAGTTACGACAATGATTCTACAAACGGAAATGACGAATGATGAAAATGATATGTCCATTATGAACATTGATGCAAACGCACTGGACGATCTCAAATTTTATGTGGGGACACCAGACATCCTTGAGTCTTGAAACCCTCCCATACCGTCAAGGCATGTGTCTAGTCTGACCACATCTAATTTCGACGCATATAGGCACAGTTTGAAGATATTTCAGCATTGGCCTCATTCACTGCTCACTATGCAGGGTTGGTGGATGACATTTGTGATGGGTGTATTGGAATTTCCATGACATTTCAAGAGAGCTCTGATAAAGATTCTACAAATGGAAATGACGAATGATGACAATGATATGTCCATGATGAACATTGACGAAAACATGGATGATCTCAAAGATTGTGTTGGTATATCATAAATCCTTGAGTCTTAAAACCCTCCCATAATGTCAAGGCATGTGTCTACTCTAACTACATCAAATTTCGACGCATACATGCACAGTTTGAAGAAATTTCAACATTGGCCCCATTCACTGCCCATTATGCAGGGTTGGTGGATGGAATTTGTGATGAGTGTATTGGAATTTCCATGACATTTCAAGAGAGTTCTGACAAATATTCTACAAATGGAAATGATGAATGATGACAATGATACATCCATGATGAACGTTGATGAAAACATGGGCGATCTCAAATATTATGTGGGTACATCAGACATACTTGAGTTTTGAAACCCTCCCATAACGTCAAGGCATGTGTCTAGTCTAACTACATCAAATTTTGACGCATACAGAAACAGTTTGAAGAAATTTCTACATTAGCCCCATTCAATGCTCATTGTGTGGGGTTGGTGGATGAAATTTGTGATGGGTGTATTGGAAGTTCCATGACATTTCAAGAGATTTTTGGAAAATATTCTATAGATGGAAATGACGAATGATGAAAATTATACGTGCATGATGAGCATTGATGCAAATGTAGACGATCTCAAAGATTATGTGGGGACATCAGACATCCTTGAGTCTTGAAACCCTTCCATACCATCAAGGCACGTGTCTACTCTAACAATGTCAAATTTCGATGCATACAGGCACAGTTTGAAGAAACTTCAATGTTGGCCCCATTCACTACTCATTATGCAGGGTCGGTGTAGTATGACATTTATGATGGGTGTATTGGAAGTACCATGACATTTCAAGAGAGTTATGAAAAACATTATATAGATACAAATGATGAAGGATGACAATGAGACGTCCATTATGAAAGTTGATGCAAACATGGACGATCTCAAAGATTATGTGGGGACATCATAAATCCTTAAGTCTTGAAACCCTCTCATATCATCAAGGAAACCATCTAGTCTAACCATGTCAAATTTCAACGCATACAAGAATAGATTGAAAAAAATCCAGCGTCGTTGGCCCCATTCACTACTTACTATGCGGGGTCGGTAGAAGACATTTGTGATGGGTGTATTGGAAGTTCCATAACATTTCAAGAGAGTTCTAACAACGATTCTATAGAAGGGAATGACTAATGATGACAATGATATGTGCATCATGAACGTTGATGAAAATGTGGACGATCTCAAAGATTATGTGGGGACATCATACATACTTAACTTTTGAAACCCTCCCATATCATCAAGGCATGTGTCTAGTCTAACCATGTCAAATTTCGACGCATACAAGCACAGATTGAAGAAATGTCAATGTTGGCCCCATTCACTGATCATTATGTCGAGTCGGTGGATGACATTTTTGATGGGTGTATTGGAAGTTACATGACATTTCAAGAGAGTTCTAACAAGGATTCTATAGATGGAAATGATGAATGATGACAATGAGATGTCCATTATGAACATTGATACAAACATGGAAGATCTCAAATATTATGTGGGGACATCAGACATCCTTAAGTCGTGAAACCCTCACATACCGTCAAGCCAATTGTCTAGTTTAACAATGTCAAATTTTGATGCATGCAGGCACATTTTGAAAAAACCCCATTCATTGCTCATTGTGGGGGGTCGGTGGAAGACATTTGTGATGGGTGTATTGGAAGTTCCATGAAATTTCAAGAGAATTTTGACAATGATTCTATAGAAGGGAATGATGAATGATGACAATGAGACATGCATGAAAAACGTTGATGAAAATGTGGATGAACTCAAAGATTATGTGGGGACATTAGACATCCTTGAGTCTTGAAACCCTCCCATACCATCAAGACATGCGTCTAGTCTAACCATGTCAAATTTCGATGCATACAGGCACATATTGAGGAAATTTCAATGTTGTCCCCATTCACTGCTCACTATGTGGGGTCGGTGGATGACATTTGTGATGGGTGTATTGGAATTTCCATGATATTTCAAGAGAGTTCCAAAAAATATTCTACAGATGGAAATGATGAATTATGACAATAAGACGTCCATTATGAACATTGATGCAAGCATGGACGGTCTCAAATATTATGTGGGGACATCAAACATCCTTGAGTCTTGAAACCCTCCCATACCATCAAGGCATGTGTCTTCTCTAACCATGTCAAATTTTGATGTATACAGACACATATTGCAGAAATTTCAACGTTGCCCCCATTCCCTTATCATGGTGTGGGGTTGGTGGAAGACATTTGTGATGGGTGTATTGGAAGTTCCATGAAATTTCAAGAGAGTTTCGACAAATATTCTACGTATGGAAATGACGAGTGATGACAATGAGACATGGATGCTCTAAAATGTTATGTGTGGGGTCGATGGATGTCATTAATCCCTTGACCATATATAATCCCTAAGCAATTAACCATTAAACTACATAACCCCTAAGCCCCAAATCCCTTATCCCTTGACCCTTAATCCCGTAAACTACAACCCCTAATCCCTTAAACTTTATTCCCTAGACCCCAAATCCCTAAATCCCCTAATACCCAAAGTCCTTATCCACTTAACCACCAACAAATCAACAAATTAACTATTTAGGCACAGTATGCGTTAAACTGGAAGCCAAACTAGAAGTTAAAAAGGAAGCTAAGCTGGATGCGAACCAGGAAGAAAACCTGGAAGCTAAAGTTGAAGCTAACCTGGAAGCTAAACTCGAAGATAAACTAGAAGCTAAACTTGGCGCTAACTTGGGCGCTAAATTGGGTGCTAAATCAGGTGCTCAATTAGTCACTATTAGCGCCAACTTGGGTTGCTCGTTGCAAATAGTGCATGTTGATGATTAAAATCCCAACAAGAATTTTGCCCGCAAAGTATTGCTAAATCCTATTATTTATAAGCTAATGATATATATAATACTAGTAGGTGGGACTCCCTTGTAGATTGGAGGAGCAAAGATAGCCTTGTTACACATTTTATGTTGTTGTTCGATGATGCTTACAGAGTTCTACATGATTGATGATAAGATACTGGTTCTATTTGCGACAAACGACAAATGGATAATGCATGTTATGTGTTGGTTCTATTTCTCTAGACTCTAAATTCCATGTCATGATGGCTTATGTTAACTTTTATTACTTTTTCTATTGGTGCCTTGATTCATTACTTGTTACATATGCACAAGATACATGTTAGTAACAACAATTAATAGCAATAAAAAGGGACCTATAAAAAAAATCCAAGAAAAAGGAACTAAACTATGCTATACTATATGCAGTGAAATTAAAGAAATGATGTTAGTCCTAACTAGAAATGTTAGTGGCTTTATTGAGTTATATGAAGGCACACTTGATATAGAAATGGTTAATATTATATCAGGTGGCGCATTTGGCAAGCAATGTATGTTAGTTTCGATGCATGGATTAATGCAATGGATTAATTGTTGGTTGGTTGGCGTGTACTACATAATTGAATGAGGAGAGGATGGAAGCGACATGAATTTACTGCACGTCACTCCATACCTCTCCCACTGGCCGTCACCCTAGCTTGCTTATTGCTCATTCGAATTTTGTTGTGGTTAAGCTTCGATTTTCAGGCGAGGAAGGAACTTCTCGACCAAGCTCACATTTTTAAGGCCATTTGGTTACAGGTATGTTTTTTTCTCCATCCATGAACTCTCTTTGTTTATGAAATAAATATTGTCTTGGTAATGTATTGGTATGTATTTTTCTTGAGGCTGGAAACCGTGTAAACTCTGGTGTTTCTCTGGAATGGTTGTTTATGTGTTATTCGTTACAAATGGAAAATTGGATGGTTGAAGTCACGATTTCATTGACTATTCTATGTAAAGGAAGTCGTGATGGCTCTCTGTTGTCTCTATGGGTTTTTTTTGGAAGGTTTCATTTGGTTTGGACTTTCTAGTTGTCTCCTCACATTCTTGTAACCATACCCGGTCGTATTTGGTTTATGGGGTTGTTGTGTATGATTTAAACCACATTTGGGTCGTTTCATATCATTCTCCACTTGGTCGTGGGCTCGTTTATGTTATTGGTCTCTTCACAGTTGGTTATGGTGGATATTATTCCAAGAGGCTTTCTATAGGGTTGGTTGCTATTTCATTTCTTTTCTTTTATATCAGCATTATTCATTTTTTTTGGGGGGGAAACCACAAGGGTTATACCTTATGTGTTCTCAGTGTTGTTTACTGGAAAGTAAGGAACCTCTACTCCTTTGTTCATAGTCTCTCATGCCTGAGGTCAGATTGTCACCCTATCATACGAGTTAAGGGTTATAATGCATGTATGTCCACCGTGTTGTCTCGAAGGGTTCTCACCTACTGTTGGTATGGTCGACTCTAGTCTCCCTGTGTTGGTTCCACCAAGTGAACCCTTGATTATTCAGAGCCCAATTTTGATAAATGGAGCCATTTATATCATGTTGGGTATCTGGTTGACTGTTATGAGTTGGTGGAATAGCGTCGATAGTGGTTTATTTTTGGCTCATCTCTATTGATAGAGTTGATTACACAGTTATAATCGAAAATGATTATTGGTATATAGTCGTTGCATTCTTTTATTTTGATAGTTGGATTGATAACTCAGCCTTGTTTTATGGTTTGATTGGGGGTATTATTCTTTGCATTATGCGTTGATATGTATGTTTCCTACAACGTTTTATAAATTGAAATGATGGTCATTGTTACTGTGTGTTTAAATTGCCCGATCGGGATTATTGCAATTTAAAGTGTTGATAGTTGTGGCTTGGTTGTCCACTGTGTATATTTTATGGATATCGTGCATCGTATCTTTTTATGGCACCATCAAATATGGGAACGAGGTTTTTAGTGGTATGGTTTCATTGCAATTTAATTGTTAAGATTGGTTGAAGGAATGGAATCAGGCACGTTTTAAAGAGCTTGTGTCTATGTTTGATTTGAAGAATTAATTTATGGACAGTGGTTAAGGTTTTGATGTTGAACAGAGTTGAAACAAGTGACTTTGTGTTCATTGGAATTTTGTTTTAAATATAAAATGGAAGAAATGAGAGGAAACAAAATTTGTATACAAGATGTTTGGAAGGCATATTGATTTTGAGTATGATGACACTATGTTAATTAAAAGTGTTGAAGATTTAAATATGGACAGTGAACAAGGGTTAATACACAGTAATTGTTTAATTGATCACATTAATTGTTTAGTTAGCATTGGATCGTTTGCATTAAATACAAAATTATTTTATGGATTACTTAATTGATTTTACGAACAGTGTCTGCTCTTTTCCCCTACCATTATTTCACTTTTCGCTAATCGCAATCCCCTCACCTTCCCATATTCATTATCCACCCCATGTTCCTAAAATTTAATTACAGTTAAAGGGAACTTTGTATTATGACAGTTTAAGATCGCAAGGATGGATTATATATATATATATATATATCGTTTACGTTACAGTTGATTGTTTGTTGTCTGTGAGTAGTAATAATTATATTTCCCCCTCATTTTAACATTTTTCTCTCAAAACAACCCCTTGCATATCCCAGAACCTTTTTTTCACCCCATGCTCATTGAAAACTATTAAACAATTTGTATGGATTGGATTGCATGAGTCTGATATGTTGTTGAGCCAAATTTTATTTCATATTTTAAAAGGGTTGTCTTCTATGGTTGTTAAAGAAACTATTTGATAATCAATTATACATACATGAATGAGATTTTTCAGTAGAGGTATCCATTGCAGAGGTAACCGAGGGAGAGGTAATTGGAACAGGGGCCCTAGAAGGCCAAGATTCTCCATACACTTTGATGCAGACTCGCAAGAGTTAGGCCAGCTATTTCAAGCTGGGTTTTTTAACTGGATTGGGAAAGGAGTGGTCCAACCAAGGCCCAAAAGGCCTCCCTTCCAAGCCCCATAGGTCCCTGGTATCCCCGTGCCTCCTCATGTCTCACTACAGCTTGAAGTTCCCGAAAACGACAGATGGCAAGAGATTTTCCACCTGGAAGTCTCCCAACATCGTGGCTAGTGTAACTTGTCTTTACCTGCTCCCCCACCTATCAATTAAATTATCCAAGTTGCCCCTATCCACTCACCAATTCAGTCTTCACATGAAATCAAAAGGTTGGAGATCAAATCCCACTATGCCCTTGACAAAGGAAAATCCATTGTTGCCCCTTCCTCACTCTCCAATGACTCTGATAAATCTGTGTCCTCTTGTATGCATTTGAGGGATGATTGCTCTCATGTGATCAGTGAGATTAGGCCTAAAGTCTCCACACAGCCTAAGGAAAATACAGAGAGATCAAAAGGTGACAGCAGCAACAAGGGAAAGATTGCCTCCCAGAGTGGAAAATATGGATTTTAAGTTTTTTTTTATTTTATTAATTGTTGAGAACAGTTGACTTCTGAATTTTTGGACAACACACTATTTTTGGATATATGAGTAATATATTTTGGAAATAATTTCAAATATCATTGAGATAAATTGTCAAATATGAATGTGGTGATGGGAGTCATAAGGAGTGATGTTTTGTTTAATTAACTATTTGTGTTATGATTGTTAAAATCTAAAGGGAGTCACAAGGGGTCCCACCTACTAGTTATTATTTATTTAAAAACCCTTATTATGTTTTATTACTTTTCCCCCTTAACTAAAAAGTTGGTTGAGTTTTTAGTTAACTTAACTAATGAATTAGTTCAACTACTTCAACCAATTCTAAATTTCTTAAAGGAAAAAGGAAAGGGAGGAACAAGAGGAGAATAGAAGGAGAAGCATACTAAGGTTTTCTCTTTGAGTTTTTGTTGAGATAATTCAGTTTTCATTCATTCCTTAATTCATTAGAAGCATAA
>SNQJ01S0042264.1:35134-46528 GCA_010110895.2 Picea sitchensis | reverse complement strand
GAGTTTCAATTGTTTCTCTGTTTGAGCCAGGAGATTCCTGCATGGAGTGCAGTAGAATTCATCCGCATAGAGTGCGTTGATGAGGCTCAGCAGTTTAACTCTCATTTCCGTTCACCCAGAAGTTGTTTTGGGTAGATAGAGCCATGCAAGGTGTGCACAGGCTAGACGAAGTCTCAGAGTTGTGATTCTGAGCTAAGGCATTGATAGACTACTGTTGCAGGAGTGTGCAGGGTCAGAAGTCTTCAACACTTGACATGGTTGAAGATCATCTGCAAGGAGTGCGTGCAAGGAGCTTCCAGAAGAAGCTCAGAAGTTGTGGGAGCTCAAGAAAGATAGGCCTTCAAAGTAGTTGAAGAGCAGTGGAGAGAATATCCATAGAATAGGTCGCAAGGAGAAGCGGGCAGGTTGGCGGACGAGTCTCGGGGAGAAACACTCCTTATTCGGAAATTTGCGTAAGGAGGAAAAGTGGACGTGAAGTCTGCAGTGCAGATGGAAGAAAGTTCAAAGCTCAGATTTGATAGAAGCCATCGACCACAAGGAGTGTGACTCATCTCGTGGATCGAACGCATCGGAAGTTCACGAGGTAAGACTTCCACCTCTCGTAAAGGAGATAGCGAGATCGCGAGAAGCGAAGTCCCACCAATTTCGTGTATAGTGTGGGTCATAGTCGGGTGACGTAGCAGGCCATCTCGGGACACCGGATCTCANCATCTCGTGGATCGAACGCATCGGAAGTTCACGAGGTAAGACTTCCACCTCTCGTAAAGGAGATAGCGAGATCGCGAGAAGCGAAGTCCCACCAATTTCGTGTATAGTGTGGGTCATATTCGGGTGACGTAGCAGGCCATCTCGGGACACCGGATCTCAGGAGGTTAAGGCCCAAGATATTAGTCTCGCGAGTGGCGAGGAAGCGAGAGACGAGATAGTGAATTTGTTGGCATCTCGGTGTTTCGGATCTCGGGAGTTGGGACCCCGAAAGTATAGTGACTCGAGTCGTGATAGCGCGAGGTCCTGATACGTCGAAGGAAGGTCAACGTTGACCAGAGACATCGGGCCTCGGGGATCCGAGGGTCAAGTATTCAGAATTGAACTCGCGAAGTCGCGAGGGCCGATCCTCCGATAACCAAGGAAGGGAGGATCGCATGAGAGAAAGAGTTATTGTGGGTATGAAGGATTCTCAAGAGGGAATCAGAAGAACCCTTACGTTCTTCGGGCCGAAGAGAAAGAAGGTCCTGGTGAGAGCGGGTCGGACCGTGCGGGTTGCGACGGGGGCACCAATTGTCCAGAGTCGAGTGGGCAACAATCTGTGGCAAGTTGATCCATCTTTTAAAGTTCTGTTTTTTTATTTTATGTCAGAATTCCTTTTGTATGTTTCATCGGGGACGTCTAAGTTTGACTTTGGTCCAAAACTTCCTCGGGAATTTTTTTAAAGAGAACTATTCTTTGATGAATTGGAATGAAATAAAGGATTGCTTTATGTCTCATCGGTTTTGATTATTGACTTGGTGTCTTTACTTCTGTTTCTATATTTATTTAAGCATCTGATATATTTAGAAAATTACATAAAAAAATATTTTTCAGCAAGCTTTTATTTATAAAAAAATAGCCTAAGCACTTGTAAACAATACTCGTGAATTAGGATATCAAGTGTGTTGGCTATAAACATAGGGTGATATTTTTGTCTATCTTTCTTTATCCGAGAAAGATCTGAAAATGTTTGAGTAAGATCATTTCATATATTTTCCTCAACAGTGCCCAAAATAGCACCATCCCGATAAATAGTGTCGACTTTAGCAAAAAAGCAAATAAAAATACATTAAAACAGCCAGTGGAAGCAAAAAATGAAGCTAGTCACAAGGATTTGTTGTAGTGTAAGTGCATTATCCTAGTTGTTATCTTTGAGATATCTTGGAGAAATTTTTAAGGGAATTATCTTGATTGTGCTCTCTAATTTAGAACAATTGGTTGCATTGATTTAATGCAAAAAAAAAATATACATTGATTTAAGTGATGATATGATAAAAAAATGATTTAGCATAATCAAGTAGTTGTATTCATTTTAACAATGATATAACATAAAACAATAGGATGCATTGATTGCAATGATAATGATATAATATAAAACAATAGGATGCATTGATTTCAGTGATAATATTATGAAAAATTATTCAGTGCATTAATTAATGGAACAAATGAAACAAGTCCCTCCTAAAATAATAATATAATTTCAAAACAGATATTACAAGTTTAAGTCATGCACTTTGTTTGGTTATGTGTAATTTATCTATTAGTATTTGCACATTAAAACAATTATAATATTAAGATATATAAAATGTGAAAAACATGCTCAACTTGGACTTCACAGTGTCCCTCTTAAAAGAATAGTATAATATTGAATAAATAAAAAGATAGTGTTGAAAACAATCGAATTAAAAATCATTTAGTGCATTAATTAATTGAAGAAATGATACAAAGTAAATTAATCCTCTATATTACCTGCAGGGGTGTAGACCGATTGGCAAGTGCTGTGTATATGGAAGGAAATTTGTAAATGGAGGTCTCAAGTTCGATTCTCACCCCGACTAACATGTGCGCCATTCATGCGGGTTGTGTGGATTCACCTGGGGTTACAGTGGTAGTCGTCGGGTATCGACCCTATGTCACACGAGTACGAGAACCGTGAGTTGTCGATTCCCCCAACAAAAAAAAAAAAAAAATCCTCTTTATTGACTTCAACTGTGAGATACAACTAATCATCAAGTAAAATGAATTTAGCAATAACGTAGTGGAAAAAAATATTCAAAACATATATTATAAGTTGAAGTCATGTACTTTGTTTGATATTGTGTGATTTATCTATTAGTATTTGCACATTAAAACAATTATAATATTAAGATATATAAAATGTGAAAAATGTGCTCAACCTAGAAAAGTAGAAAAACAAAGGAAGAAAGATTGAGATTGATCACTATGTAAATATTTGTAATTTACTACATTCTTATTATTATCACATTTTTCATCATTCTACATTGTTTTTTTTTTATATTCAACATATTCCTCTGTAACTCATTAACTATATTTTTGATTCAGACTCTCTATATTCTCAACAAACGGATGTAACTGAATAAATTTCAAATGATCAGATTAATCTTCGACATATAGATGTACAAATTGTTGTTGATCTACAAATTTTGTGTGATCTCCCATGAATAGAACCATCATAGATCCATATTAACCATGGATCTATCAAGCACCGAGAGGGATCAAATCTCTCGAGGTGAAAACCTTTTAACCTGTGCTCATGTTTTGCACTCTAAAAATGGTTTGCACCTGGAGAGATTTAATCCCTCTCCGCGCTTATAGATATGGGGTTAAGATGGATCTATGCTTGTTTTAATAAATGAGAGATGGTGTATTGAGGTGATATTAATGCATTGGCACTTTTCATTACTAACATTCATTTTTAATCATGAGTTTTGTGGGTTTATTACTTACTATAGTATCCACTTGCACCATTCATTTAAAAAAAAAGTTAAATCATGAGTTTCATGGGTTTATTACTTACTACAGTACCCACATGAGATATAT
This sequence comes from Picea sitchensis, assembly GCA_010110895.2. NCBI lineage: Eukaryota > Viridiplantae > Streptophyta > Pinopsida > Pinales > Pinaceae > Picea > Picea sitchensis. The sequence continues at coordinate 42,940 of SNQJ01S0042264.1, read as the reverse complement.
ATATATATATATATATATATATATATAGTCTAATGTGCTACGTTTTTTCCCTTTTTCGATCATATTATCCAGGGATATTTTCCCAAAATCCAGCGAGATATTGTTGAATCTATGGATTTGAGTGGTTAAATATGTATAATCTGAGTGCTCAAGGGGTTTTTCAGCACGCTAAATCTTTTTTTGCATTCATAAATGCAATTGAAACAACAAAAAATTGTGATTTGATGTGGATTTGTGTTTTCGGATTCCGCTAAGGAGGGAAAAAATGTAGAACAGTTAGATAATTTAGTAGATTCATTTATGTGTATCTAGATAGATGGGAAGGAGGATGGTTTTTCTCTGCAGAAACCTTAGTCACTGGCCACATTGGAGTGCCTCATCATACGACCTACGGCGTATAGCACACTCCCCGACGCCATAATTATTTCGGTCTCTCCCTCCTGCTTTTTGGTGAGCACGTTTCTTTCTTTTCTCTTTAGGTGATATTGTATGGGGGGAAGATATTTTGGACAACTCAAAGGATTCCTTGTATGAATAGAAGATTTGGTCAGTGTTAGGTGGACTATCATTTACGTCTGACTCTGATCTGTTTCCTAATGCTTCCTACATGGACATATGTGGTGTGGAGGATTCTTTCTTGGTGCCTAGTGGTTGGGCCTATGATATTGTCCATGAGACCTCTTCYTCTCTTCGGGATTAGGGATCGAGGGATATTGGTTTGTCTCGAGAGGCTGATCCTTTCACGTTTGGTAGTTTCACACCTATTCTCCCCATAAATATATCAGATTTTTTTTATCACAGAGGCTCGGTCAAGTGAAGGTTTCTCAGATAGGGTTTTCTTCCTAGAGGATCCTTTCAAAGGTATTGGGCAAAAATTTTCTCCTTTTGTTGATATTTCAAGGTATTTAGGGTTTTCAGGAAGAGGAAACAATCATTCAATCCCATTCCATCAGAGTTATCCTCCATTCTCAACTAGCCTTGTAAATCCTCCAGCTGGCTCATACTCTAGCTTCGTTTCAGGTAAGTTTTTGTCTCTGGATCTGGCAAAGTTCCCAGTGTCTTCCCATATCAGATCTGCAAATGTTGTTAATGGGGAATTTTTGGGGAAAGGGTATTCTTACCCACTAAAGCACCAGGAATTTTGAGTGTGGTCCCCAGATCCATGGGTATCAGGGGAAGGGCATAAGTCTTCCTCTAAAATTTAGAAGTCCCTGAAGTCTCAGGAAAGAATAAAATTGGTCCCAAAAGCCGAAAAATTAGCACTAGGAGATGACATAATTCTTCTCTAGGTTTCATAGATGATTGAGATGACAATGGTGGGTCGAGACAATGGACGTCATTTGGGTATTAATACCCTATGGGAGTGGGTAGATAAGTCATGGTCAGGCAAGGAAGACCATTTTCCCTCGATTCGGTATTTTTTGAATGGGTGTTTTATGTTTCGCTTTCAATCCCCAACGGAAACTACCAGAGTTTTGAAATCCCCTTGGTGTATAGACTCATCGCCAATCTTACTGAAGAGGTGGATGCCATTTTTTTATGCAAGTCGTGAAAGGGTAGATGAGCTACCAATATGGGTTCGATTGCCTAGGCTACCATCGAAACTTTGGATGCCAAAGGGTTTCAAATGTTTGGGAAATTCCCTAGGTAGATACATCGATACAGATATGTCCTTCACCTCCACCAAAAAAATGTTAGTGTATTTTTTTCAGGTTTCCTTGAACATTCACACAGGTCTGGTGGAGGAAATCGAATTATCTTGGGGTGACAAATCTTTTCTACAAAAACTGGATTATGAAGGAATATCCTTAAAATGTCGTAGATGCCATAAACATGGACATAACACCCATGATTTCACTCTTCCTATGAGGAACAAAGTCATAGATTCTATGGGGTCATCGTAGAAAAAGAGAGATGTGGATTAGATTGGAGAGGCTCATTCAGATCCCTCGTTGAAACTAGGCAGGGCAGAGACTGGAGGTAGTAGGGACTTGCCCCTCAAAAAATATATGCTCCATCAGGATAGGTTACTTCCTTCATGCTCTGGTAAAGTAGTGAGATTCAGTTGAAATATTCCATATCATTCAGAAGTAGCCACAAAGATACTCTAGCAAGGCATCGCATCACATATGGTTATGTCGCCTCGCTTCCTTCCCTCTTTAATTTACTTGTTCCAATCATTATGTTTTTGGGGAAAAGAATGGGAAAAATCTTTGAAGTGTCTCCCTTCCTCAGATTCCTTCCCCAATCCCTATTTTTTTCCTTCTAAGACCCCCTGGAAAATCTCTCATTAGTTCCTTAGTTGACCTTAGGTCTCCCACACACAATCAGTATGCCTCGTAACTCTTATTTAGACTCTGAGGAGGATTTTATGGTCTATAAACTGAGGAATAGAGACATTTCTACCCTAGGGGGTATAAGCCAAAAATTGGATGGGTTGGTAATTAATATTTTTCCAACCTCAAGAGGAAAGGGGAGGGATAGGAAATCTAACCTCTCAAAATCACAGACTAGAGATGTTATAGATATGGAAATTGTTCGCCAATTATCCATCACAGGGGAACTTAGAGAAATGCAAACCCTGACTAGGGTTCTCGAATGAAGGCATTATCTCTCAATTGTAAGGGTGTGACAATCCTAGAAAAAAAACTTGCTCTCCATAGGTTGGTGGACTCAACTCAGCCATACATGATTTTGCTTCAGGAGACTCTGGGGGATGAAAAAAAAATTGTTCCCTTCTAGAGAAAAATTTTAAAGGATGGAATTTTATGGGAATGGATGCTAAGGGTCATTTGAGGGGTTTTCCCATTATCTGGAATCCCAAAAATATACAATTAATCAATTCATGGGGTTTTGAATCTAGGATAGGGATAAAAGTCTTTGTGGAAGATTTGGGCAGATGTTTCTATGTCCTCAATATATACGGTCCCTCCAAAGATCGTCCTCCTTTTTGGGATAATATACTAAACAAATATTTCATGAAAGAAGGAGACATTATTCTGGGGGGTGATCGAAATTTCTCCCTAGGATCAGTTGAGTCTTGGGGACAAAGAGAACACCTTGGTGCACTATCAGAATACTTTAGACATAAATTAGGGGATTCAAGGCTTCTAGACATCACCCCTATAAGATTGAGTCCTACTTCGAGAAATAAACAAATTGGGGATGACCACATTGCCAAAAGGATTGATCGCTTTATGCTCTTTGAATCTCTTTTGAATTCACCTCTAATTTTTAGACAATGGGTGGGAGCAGATGCAGACTCTGATCATTTTCCAATTTTTCTGCAGATAGAAGGAAGACCAAAGAAATTGGCTAGCCCCTTTAAATTCAATTCAGCATGGCTTAAGGAGGAGGATCTCCTTAACCTAGTAAAGTAGATATGGACCCCTATTGGTCAAGAAGACAGGGAAGTGGTTCAATTTTCCCAAAATTTAAAAAATTTTAAAAAGGTCATTGTTGAGTGGGCAAGAAAGAAGAAACAGAATGATGAGAGGGAGCTTATAAATATTGAATCGGAGTCCAGACTACCTATGAATCGGAGGCAGGTATTTTTTCCACCCTGGAAGCGAAAGTGGTTGTGTTATCCCTCTAAAAGGAAAAAAGGAAAGTGTTGGAATAAAAGGAAGTTGAGTGGTGTCTAAAGAGTAGAGCCTTATGGTTGAATATTGGGGATGAGAACACAAAAAATTTCCAAGCTTATGCAAAAGGGAGGAAAATTTTAAATACCATATGGAGCCTAAAGGATAATAATGGAAGATTCCATTCCACTTTTGAGGATCTGGGCCAATTCGGCACAATTCATTTTAGAAACTTATTCAAAGATGATGAAACAGTTTATATTGATTCCATAGTACAGTTGGCACTCTATTTTCCTCGTTTTGTGGATGAAACTGAAAACAGGGTACTTATGGAAGAATTCATTGAAGACGAGCTCAAAGAGGTGTTACACAATTTTCAAAAATATAAGAGACTCGTCCCAAATGGATGGTCCATGGATTTGTTTATGTGGTTTTATGATGTTATTCAGCTTGACATTCTCAAGGTGGTTGAGGAATCTTGTATCAATGGTTACATGCATCCCCCACTAAATGTTGCATTCATTTCCCTCATTCCTAAGAAGGATGATCCTCAATATTTTGAGTATTTTAGACCCATATCTCTGTGTAACAACATCTATAAGGTGGTGACCAAGATCATCAACAAAAGACTAAAATGTTTCCTCTCAAAAACAATCTCACAAGAACAATTTGGTTTTCTGGAAGGAAGATAGATTCATGAAGCCATTGGAGTGGCTCAAGAGGCTTTTCATAGCATGAAGTCTAGGAAGACAAAATTCATGGTTGTAAATATCGATCTATCCAAATCCTATGATAGATTCATTTGTCTCTACATAAGGATGCTCCTAACACACTTGGTGTTTGATCTTCCTTTTATAAATTGGATCATGAGCTATATATTGATTGTATCATTTGTAGTCCTCATCAATGGAGCAACCTCTTCCTTTTTCTCAGCAGAATAGAGACTTAGAAAAGGGTTCCCTCTATCCCCCTTACTCTTCCTACTAGTAGCATAAGGTCTCAGCAGGGCTATTGGTGAAGAAAAATCCATAGGTGAATTCCAAGGTGTTTCCATCTCCCCATCTCTAAGGATCACACATTTTCTATTTGTGGATGATGTTTTGATTTTTTGTTGTGGAATGAGGGGAGATGTGGAGAAATTAAATCACATATTGGACCTTTTTGGGCATGCCACTAGGATGAAAATAAATGCCAAAAAATCCACTATGTCACCCAATGTTGTGGAGGAAGAAGAGATTAACTTTTACAAGGAGCTCTTCCCTTTTTCTCTTATGCCTTTTAATGAGGGCTTAAAGTATTTGGGATTTCAACTATGTTAGGGACCTAACCTACCTAACCCATCAAGTGGGTAGAATAATATATTTCCATGTAATAAAGGTCAATATTAATAAGGCCTAGCAATAAGGAGGAATAAGTCAAATGTAAGAAGACATAATAGAAGCTTCCGCTTCTAGAAGGATCTTCCTCTAGATTGTTCTTTTGGATAGATATATTTAGTATAAATAGTAGTAGATGGTATGAGAAGTTTTGTCTTGAATAATTATTGTAATAGAGTTCTTCTCTATTGGAGGTTTCCCCCTTGAAGAGGAAAGTGAACCTTATTTCCTATCAATAAAGGTATAATTCTGGTGTTGTGGTTCCATATAATTTGGTGTTCTGTTGTTATCTTTGCAGTATTTTTGTATTATGTTGCTATCTCAGTGTTATTTTCTACATTATTTCTCTTCTCTGCTAATATAATAGACTTGGTACCTTACAAACTCAAGACAAACAACTACAAGAAGGAGGATTGGAGTTGGCTTGTAGCCAAACTTGAAAAGAGATTAAAATATTGGAGGTTCCACTGGCTCTCTCAAGTAGGGAGATTGGTATTAGTCAAGTATGTTTTAGAATCCATTATGGTATATTGGATATGTTTAGCTTGGATTGTGAAAGGAACACTTGAGAAAATAAGGTGTACATGCTTCATAATTTTATGGGCAGGTTCAAAAGATCACTTTGTACTTCCATGGGTCAAATGGGATGTCATGGTTGTCCCCAAATTGTTGGGGGGGTGGGGTCTCAAAAACATCCACCTTTTCTCCAAGGCTCCTGCACCAAAAATAGGATGGATATTGATCTCAAAAGACAGCCTCTAGATGAAGGTGGTAACTCAGAAATATATATGCTCATATTTAGTGGAGGAATGGATTAGAATGCCAATAAAGGAAGTAGTTAATTGCTCTATTATTTGGAAAGCACTGATAATTTATTTTCATATTGTGGGGGAAGTCTTAGCATGGAGAGTTGGGAAAGGCACAAAAGTTATAATTGACATTGATCCATGGCCAGGAAGTGGTCGAAGTCATCTACTTCCTCTGCCTTTGATTGAGTCCTTACATGAACGAGGAATTTAATATCTTATACAAATTGTTGATAGCAACGAAACCACTATCTGGAGACAAGCATAGAAAGATGTTGCTCAACTCAGTTTGTGGGAGGAGTTAAATGTCGCATGGGATGATTACACCAGAGCCCTACAAATAAGTCACATCAGTATCACAGATAAAGAGGATGATTTAGTTTGGCATCATAACCCCCATGGAATTCATACACAAAAAGTGGGATATACCCAAATCAACATAGATCTTCTTCGACAAGAACCCTCTTGGTGGTGGAAATGGGTATGGAAAATAAAATTTCCTTTAAAATCACGCCTCTTCCTATGGTGTATGATAAAAAAATAAGGTTCCCACATGGGATAAGATGAGAAGTCGATGCATGGAAGGTTCGGGTTGGTGTGCACTATGTAAAGCGAAAGAGGAATCAGTCACACATCTTTTTTTAAATTGACCTTTTGTTCATCAGATATGGATTGAATGTTAAGCTACCCTAAATCAATTTTGCATATGGAAAGGGCCAAGAATTGAAGAATCTTAGAGGGAGTGGATGATGAACCCACAAAATCAAAACATAAAATATCTCCCACTTATCATAAATTGGGGAGTCTGGTTGACCCAAAATTCGTTCATTTTCAATCAAAAATCTTCCACTCCAGAGCACATAGTGGCTCAAAGTCTTAGCATATTATCACCCTTCCCTCAAGGGAAGGATGGACCTCAGGTGAGGAATGTTTTTGTGGAAACTGTGATCAAACAAAGCCATGGGCCTATTTGGTTGGGGCCTCACAAAATGATGGACAGATATGTGGGGGTGGGGTTGTTTTATATCTTTATGAATCCCATTATTACAATTTAACTATGGGACTAGGTCCAGGTACAAATAAGTATGTGAAGTTGATGGCCCTTAAACTGTTTCTCACCTTTGCCGAGGAAAAAGGGATAAACTCTTTACAAATCTTTGGAGACTCTATGGTGGTTATAAGTTGGATCAGAAAATCCCAAGTTTGTCACAACATCAAAGTTTCTCCACTCCTTGATGAAGTTTTTATTATCTTGGCTTCTTACAGACACTTTACTATCCATCATGTTTATAGGGAAAGAAATTGGACAACATATAACCTCTCTAAAGAGGGTCTTCGGTTGGATCTGGGGCAGTGGAAAATAGAAAAATTCAAAGGGACAACTCATGAGTTTTATCACAGACCATTTATAGATCATGTGGATCAGGAGGGACCTATCCCTCATTCCTGATATCTATTTTGACTGGACCCCATGGCTAGGTTTCCTTTTTTACTCCTACTTTGTGGGTCAGAGTTACTTTTTTTTAACAACAATGAAGCAATTTTTCTTGGTTTTAGTTATGTGGGTATATTTTTAACAATAGAACGAAGCTCCAATTCCATTTTTCTAGAGATATAGTACTTGAAAAACAGTAATTTACTCTTCCATGATTTTATTTATCACAACTATTTTGTATTTTTATATTTGCACATATCTTATGTAGGCCTTGTCAGAGAGGTGAGCCAGTGGGACTCACTATTTATAGCCTCTTACTTTTTGAGGATGAACTCTTTGCTTTGGGTGTTTTGGTGGACCAAATGCATGGTTATACATGCATTATACAGACCTAGGAAATATATATATATATATATATATATATATATATATGAGTGTTTTCAATTTCTTTCACAGTATGTACAACAGTTAGTAAGCAATCCTATTATTCAAGATTTATATGTATGATAATGGTGTAATTTCTAGATTTTTCATTTTAAATTATGTCTTTATTATAAAAAATGAAAGAGTGAATTTTAAAAATATTTAATAATTTTTTTTCTAACAAA
>SNQJ01S0042264.1:7690-34807 GCA_010110895.2 Picea sitchensis | reverse complement strand
TATGTTTAGCTTGGATTGTGAAAGGAACACTTGAGAAAATAAGGTGTACATGCTTCATAATTTTATGGGCAGGTTCAAAAGATCACTTTGTACTTCCATGGGTCAAATGGGATGTCATGGTTGTCCCCAAATTGTTGGGGGGGGTGGGGTCTCAAAAACATCCACCTTTTCTCCAAGGCTCCTACACCAANGAATTTTAAAAATATTTCATAATTTTTTTCCAACAAAAATTTTTGAAAATTATATAAATATTATATTTAATAAATTTAAATTTAATTGTGTTTACAATGTATCATTGATTATGTGTGTGTGTGTGTAAAAAATCATGGAGCAATTAAAATTAAAGGAATGTTGAAATAAAATATAGAAGAGCACTAGAGACAAACATATAAATGTGGGCTATGATCTCTTCACTCCTTTTTACAATCTCTTTTCCCCTTTTTTACCATNAATTTCTTTCAGAGTATGTACAACAGTTAGTAATTTATATGTATGATAATGGTGTAATTTCTAGATTTTTTATTTTAAATTATGTCTTTATTATGAAAAATGAAATAATGAATTTTAAAAATATTTCATAATTTTTTTCCAACAAAAATTTTTGAAAATTATATAAATATTATATTTAATAAATTTAAATTTAATTGTGTTTACAATGTATCATTGATTATGTGTGTGTGTAAAAAATCATGGAGCAATTAAAATTAAAGGAATGTTGAAATAAAATATAGAAGAGCACTAGAGACAAACATATAAATGTGGGCTATGATCTCTTCACTCCTTTTTACAATCTCTTTTCCCCTTTTTTACCATGCTCTCTCATAATACATGCACACTATAATGAAGTATCCTAAGCCTTTTAAAGTCTTCATAACATGTAATCCATGGGAATAATACTACGGGCTACCAAAACCATGGGCCCAAAACCCACTTGTTTACTTAAAATAGATTTGACTCTTTTACCGAGTCAAGTTTATCCTAGCATAATATTTTTATTTCTTTTTAGAAATATGATAAAACTTATCGTAATTCATTGTGATTGAAGGAAAATTATATTAAGTGAAATGATTTCACTTTTGAGCATGTGTAATTATATATATTGTTTTTTAATAATATTTAATAGTTTATTTTGGAACTTTACACCTTGAAAAGTTGGTCCAATAACTTTTAAGATGACGATGTGTATTTAATTTTGTTTCCTTATTTAGGGGGAAATTGTTGCATTGAAATTCATCTTCATAAATTAATTTTAATATAAAATATGTGTTTAAGGTAGCTTTGATAAAAGTGAAATAATCATGGGAAACTTCTATAAAAGTGAAATATTAAAAGATATGTTAAAAAAGTATCTACATGACATTATTTTATGAATTTATCAATTTATTTCCACATGCATAGCATAAATATCTTTTTTAATAAAGAGTTGTCTAAAGGTTTTAAGTTTTGGCATTTTTCGCCGGAATCTGGGGACACAAATATGGGTTAAATCATAATTTATGTTGTTTAAATTGCATTCTTGAATGTATAAATGGATTCAGCGTATTGAAAAACCCTTAGGGAACTTAGATTATACAGACTCAACCACTCAAATCTATAGTTTCATCAATTCCTCACCGAATTTTGGAAAAAGTTGATCGGAAACATTACATGGAAAAGGGCCAAAATGTAGAATGGTTAGACTACGACTTTTAATAAGATGTTGTTTATGGGTCTCAATCGTTCAAGGTGGTTACTAATTGAGGTCAAATCAATTCATTGTGCCACAATTTGATGGATTATCCTAATAATAAACATCGGTAATAACTAATGTGAACAACTAAAAATAACATACAAAATGGCATGGCATGTGCTCACTCTGTAGAGTGGTGATTAAGTGATCATTTCACAGATTTTCCAAATTTTGTGATTTTATTTAAAACATTGGTTAAAGGGAAATGAGCAATGACATGATGGGTATGGAAGTCAAAAAGAATGGGAAAATTCCACCTAGGATGTCAAAAATCAACCTAGAACAACTACTGAAAGAGATAAGTATGAGAACAGGTCCAAGGATCCCAATAGATGGTATCCCAACAGTCACAATCAATATACATGAAGATATCCACAACAAAGAAATTTACTAAGAAAACACAGAAGGGCCCACAAGCCTTCTACAATGGGACATGATTCCATAATTAAATAACAACAAATCTAGAACATCGAACACAAATCGAAGAAAAAAAATCCATGGGAAGAAAGGGGAAAGGAACTAACTTAAAAATTCTCAATGAAAGATGGTATGATAGACTGATAGCTTTAATAAGACAAAATAAGCTAGCCTGTGTTGGAATCTAGGTTGGAAAAATCATGAGAAGGAATGGGGAAGGCCTCAAAAACCCCAATGGAAGCAAACTCAAAGGGAAAACATAAAGTATGGAAAGGGTTAAAAGATGAGAAGTGGTTATTATCAAAGCTATATTGATAGAACTAATGAGATAGTTATAGGATATTTTATCAGGAGAATTATTCTACGACATGACACAAGTCATAAAGGAAGGCCATATCTATTGGTGATCATGTATCTGGGGTGGTGAGGGGCCATAATGGATCCTTGGTAAAATGGTCATACAACCATAGAAATTTACTAAATACATCAGAGAGACAACCATCAAAAAATGTCAATTACAAATCACTAAAAATTTTGTCAATGAAAGGAAAATACACCATCCTAATACTTCTCCTAGAAAAGGAATGGATAGGCACTTATTGACTAAGACACACAAATAGTTAAAAGACGATGCAATGGAATGCAACGGATGGAAAGCATGCAAACACAAGGAATGGAATTGCATGAGAAATAAATCACAATAAATGTAGGTGGGACTAAGCATATAATGAAATATGGAGGTATATTTAGTGCCTAGTTTAGCACTAGGTTTAACACCTAGTTTAGCATCGGGTTTAGTGCCTAGTTTAGTGCCTAAAATAGCGCTTAGTTTAGTAGCTAGTTTTTCTACTAAAATAGCACATAAATTGGTAGTTTTTCTCCCAATCATGCTTCATGTTTTTCTTTGGATATAGCGTCAAAAATAGCTTCCGGTTTGGCTTCCAAATGTATGTCGAGATTTGTTGCCATTATTGCATCTTTTTTTTCTTCTAAAATGGCTTCCATGATTGAATCTTTTGTTGCTTCTAAAATTGCTTCCATTTTTACTTCTTTGTTTGCTACCTAGATTGCTTCTTTTTTTGCTTCCTAGGTAGCGCCAATGTTTGCTTCCAATATTGCTTCTGGTTTGGCTTCAATTGTTGCTTCCTTTTCTGCTTCCAAAAATCTTCTTTTTTTCTTTCGAAGTGCCACTAGTTTTTGCTCCTTAATTAGCACTGAATTTTGCTTCTAGAATTACTTCCTTGTTAGCTCCATGGTTTGCTTTCTTTTAGTTCCAAGGTTTTCTTCCTTTTAGCACCTAGTTTTTCTTATTTTTTAGGTCCAGGGTTTGCTTCCTTTTAGTGTTGGGATTTGCTTCTTAATTAGCATCCAGTTTTGCTTCTTGTTAAGCAACCAATTTAGCTTCTTGTTAAGCAACCAATTTAGCTTCCTACTTAGATCCATAAATAGCTCCAAGTATGGATTTCAATTTAATATTGAGTTTTACTTCCATTTTAGAGCTACATTTTGTTTCCATTTTAACAACTCATGTTGCTTCCTTTATAGTTTCCATTTATTAATTTAATATTTTTTATTTCAATTTAATTAGTTAAATATATCATGCCTCTTAAAAAACTTATATTATTGTAGAGTAAGTCATATTTCATTTGAATTATTTTATATGATAGATTTTATAAATATTTTTTAGGGAAATGGACATCCATACAAACTAACAACATCATTATACTTATTAAATCTCCATCTAAATTAATTATACAACATACAATATATATAAAATAACAAGATCATGATTATAACATGATCATCATCTATAATTAAAACAAGTGAGTCAAATATACCAATATTAGATACGTATCATTTCAAACAACTTATATCTTTAATATTGATAAGATCATCATCATATTTAACTAAAACAAGTGAAATTCAAATATGCTAGTAGATCAATGACATGTCAAAATGATACATGACCAACAATTGACATAAGTAAAAATGATACATGTCCAAATGATACAAGTGAAAATGATAAATGATTTAACTCAAAACGATACATGTCAAAATGATACAAGTCAAGATGATACATGTCCAAATGATATAAGTCAAAATTATACATGTCAAAATTATACAACTCAATAATATGGTACTGCATATGAAAATGATACATATGATAGTAAATGTTAAGTTCCTAACCCGCACATAGGTAGATCAATGTATTCGGATGTAATAAAGGTCAATATTAATAAGACCTTTCAATAAAATAGAATAAGGCGGATGTAAGAAGACCTAATAGAAGCTTCCGCTTCTAGAAGGATCTTCCTCTAGATACTTCTTTTGGAAAGGTATAAGTAAATTAGAGGTATGAGAACCCTAGGCGGGATATTATTGTAACAGATTGTTGCTCGATTGGAGGTTGCCCTCGAAGAACTTGTGAACATTGCTATCTGATTCAAAGTGTTATTTACATTTGCCTATTTAGGTATATCATTACGGTAATATTGTGAAGATTATCTTTGGATATTTTAGCATTGTCATTTCTAGCATTTCGTTTTTGTTATGAATATTTTATATGTCACGGTATCTTGTGAAATTGTCGAGAGAACACTTTCATGGCATGAGAATTGTGGGTATTTTTTTTCAAAGTAGAGACGTATTACGGCGTCTCTAAGCCACAGAGACCTGTCGTTAAGCGCATAAACCCACAATTTCTGCCAAGGAAATACAAGTGGTTCTTAGCGCAAATCTGTTGGCCACCCACTTGGCAACCCACGATTGTGCCGCCGGTGGTAGCGCGTCGGGCCGGTACACATTAATGCGGATACCGTTTCCTAAATCCCTCACGTTAAAACCTATCGTGGCGGATTTTATATTGGTAATCACTTAGAGAGCGACACTTCGGGAAGATACTCTCTAGTACGGGTAGATTAGAATTTGATACGGCTAAAGGTGCGGTCATATCCTCCTTGGATGGTGCCACGAGATATTGGGCCATTGCGGTGGATTGCCACATATATCGGTATAACGCGGGGCAAACCCTTATATGCAGCGTAGAACCGCCAGATCCCTAACCCTTGGGGGGACATAAGCGACAATATAAACGAAATTAAGCCTGTGAGATCTATTAACCCGCGTCTATTGACCGGTTCATTTAAGTAAATATTCTCGGTTCAGAATTTGGGGATTTCATCAACTGTTGACATTCTTCGGGGCCAAAGCGCGCTTAGCGGTATGGTAAAAATTGACCATTGTTGAGACCTATTCCATTAGATTCATCTCTTAAGCCCTCATCACTTTCCCCATATCATTTTCTGCAAAAAATTTGATCCCGCCCGCGCATACCGGTTCACCCATTTTACCATTATTTGAGACCTATTCCATTAGATTGTCTCTTTGCCCTCATCACTTTCCTCTATATCATTTACGCAAAATTTCGATACCGCGCCCTTTTGATTCTAGTCATCATGGCCAGTAACCAAGGACTAGAGATACCGCTAACACCCTGCAACATGGTTTTGCAGGACCAACAAAGTGCAACAACTCCAGTGCTACTATTGCCTCTCATTGGATGCCTCCATGATACTTACCTCAGATCGGTGTTTGTGAAGTAGCGCGTAGGCGATCAAAATGAGCTTAGATGTCATTAGTTGTACGCAAACTCAAATTCCCTCTTTCGATGACCCTTGAGGATGCACCTAAAAGACTGAAGGATAAACTTCTACCCATTCCTTTCAAACACATCAATTTCAAACGGACATACGCCTTCCAAGGGTGCATGTGACCAAATTTGACGGCTCATACCCCACTGGTTGGGTCACAAATGGAACATTATTTCTCCCTACGGCATTACCGATGACTTGGCCAAACTCAGATTATGGTGTTCTCCATCTAGATCAAGAGCGTTGGCAATGGTGGCAATGGAGAAAAACTTCCGATCCAAGGATATATTGCTTGGACCCACTTTGTTGGCGAAGAACATGAGCGGCGATATGACACCAACCATTTGGGCCTTTGACAAAGTGGAAACAATCAGGCACAGTAGAAAACTCCATAGCTGCATTTGAGTACGTCGGCCGAGCAGGGCATGGCCGTGCCTTCTTTTGAGAGTGCTTTATCATTGGCCTAAAGGAGGAGGTTAGGGATTATGTCCTCATGGCTCGACCCTACGACTTGGGTGACTAAAAAGCCAAGAATCACAACAAATTGTTTCCTCTCAAAACGTAAGCCTTCCTTTTTTTCCAGCCCTAAACGAGTAGACCCCACTACTCCCTCCCCTCACTTAAAAATCCAAGAAATTGACTAGGGCTGAAATGGGTGAACACCAACTCAAGGGCCTGTTATAAGCGTGATGACAAATATTTCCCGGGCTAAAAGTGTAAAGAACTTGAAAGCTTTTATGGCCCTCGAGGATACTCAAAGAGAGCGATGATGAAAGCACTTCCATGTTCGAGTCGCGAGCTTCTGAAATCAACCTTCGATACGAGAAGAACCCATCATTTCCCTCAAATGCTCTCCATGAGCTTCTCTGCCCCTCAAACTCTGAAGCTAATCGGTTACATCAGAAGCGCGAAGTTCAAGCCATCTTAGGTTGCGATGAGTAGCGCTTTCCACAACTTTATTCATCGCGTAGCCAAGAAACCCATTGCTTTATCCATGTTGTTAATAATTTCAAATCATGATTGGATTACCGATGGGGCTCTATATATGGGTGTTTTGAAAATGTGCGTCTCCAAATGGTGACTACAACCTCAAATCCCATATGTTTTCTATTGACATGGGAGGGTTGTGACATTGTGTTGGAGTGCGAATGGCTGCGAACCTTAGGTCCCATTCTCATGGACTTCGAGGAACTTAACCATGCAATTTGACCGTGACCCACACATAAATTTCAAAGGCATCAACTGGTTCTCCTGAGATCATCGATTCTCATCGCATGGAGAAATTGCTCAAAAAAGGTCGACCGAATTATCGTAAGCCCAAACTCCATTACCATTCAAGCCGCAGTCCCACCCATTCCCCAAGACCTCCAAACCATCTTATAGAAGCATCAAGCGAGTCTTCTCCACTCCCCAAGGACTCCCTCCCTTCCCTTGGCGTCCATGATCGTTCCATTCACTTGCCTTGTCCAGGAGCGCTCTAACTTATCACGCCATGCTCGCCACCCTGCCCAAAGAATGAAATTGAAAAAGATGGTCCAAGAACTCCGGACTGCCAGGATATGCACCGATATGAGTCCTTACTCCTCTCCGTTCGTCGCGGTACTAAAGAAAGAAGGGTCATGGAGAATGTGTGTCACGACTTTTGAGCCCTCAATAAACTCACCATCAAGGGTAATTTCCCATCCGGTCGTGACCTCACAGGATGGTGAGTGGTGCCAATTTCTACCAAACTTGATGCGCTGGGCTATCACACCGGTCAGTATCTGAAACATTCCCTAAAGATATTTTGCTCATGAGGGAGCCACCTCTGAGTTGGTCATGCCCGCTTTTGGTTGATAACGCCCCCTCCACCTTCGGTACTCATGAACCATGTCTTACATTACCTTTCGCCGTCATTTTGTCCCTAGTTTTCTTTGATGATATTATCCTCTATAATAACTTAAGACTTATGGAAAGACCATTTGACTCATTTGGATCAAGTTCTCATCCTACTTGCTTAGCACCGGCTTTTCCTCAAACATTCCAAATGTTCTTTTGGTGCGGTCGAAGTTGAATACTTGGGTCATCTACGTGGAAGGACGGTGTCGAGGTGGACCCGAAAAAGATTGTAGCTATGAAATATTGGCTTCACCCTAAGACTCTAAAAATCTGCGTGGATTTTTGGGCCTCACGAGGTATTACATAAGGATTCGTCCCGAGAACTATGGAAAGATGCAGCACCTCTCCATGACCCTCCTTAAAGAACTCTTTCAATTGGACCCCAGTAGTGACTCAAGCTTTTCAAACTTTGAAGATGGCCATGTGCACCACTTTCAGGTTACGGCTCTCCCACGACTACAAAGAAATTTGTGTTGAATCACGATCATCGAAGGGAAAGTTATTAGAAGTACGTCCTTATGCAAGAGAATTGACCTTTGGCCTTTACCAGCAAACAACTGTAAGAGAGACATTTGTGCCAGTAAATATATGAAAAGTAAATTTTGGTTATTCTACATGCCATGGATATTTTGTGTTCTTATCTATTGGGGCAACGTTTATAGACCATCAAAGCCTCAAATTACCACTTTTACGGAACGCATTTCCTCCTAGGAGCCACAAAAATGGGTCACTAAGCTCTTTGGCCTGATTATGAGATCATTTCAAGAAGGGCAAGACAATGTAGTGGCAGATGCTGTCGATATGAAGGCGAAGGATCCTCTTTTCTCTTTCCTTCATTGTACTGATTAAGCGATTACTACCGAGAATGGTACGCAAGACCCCAAAAGTTAGCATCTAATTCAGCAGCTGCGAGAACAGGCCGGGAAACCCCGAGGTACTCTTGGCTGAGGATGAGCTTCGATACAAAGGTCGCTTTGTATTTAGTAAACAGTCCAAGCTCAAATCCGCGGTACTCTCGAGCTTCATGCTACACCGATTAGGGCACTTTCGGGTTCACAAAACATATAGCCAGTTAAAAGCGCTCCTTTTTAAGGATGGTATGAAAGCGGGACATCCATAGGATTTGTGGTAGATGTGAAGTGCATAGCAGCAAGGGAAGCTTGATCAGGAAATCTCGGGCACATCCAGCAGCTCCCAATTCCCGATATTTGGAAGGATATATCTATGGATTTTATTACGAGCTTGCAAATCGGGGGAAGTCATCAGTGGCAATGGTGGTGGTAGATCGACTTTCAAGTATGCTCATTTTGTGCTCTTCACCACCCATTTACTACATCCGCGGTGGCCCAAACTTTCATGGATGCGGTCTTCAAGCTTCCATGGCATGCCAAACTCTATTGTTTTACGTCCCGAGACCCAACTTTTCTAAACAATTTTGGCAGAGCTGTTTAAAAGCTACAAAGCACGGTTGCATCTTCGTAAACATCATCCCGACGGATGGATTAAGCGGAGTGGAATTAACAGTGTTGAAGAACCTATCTAAGGTGCTTGCCTCAGAAAAACAACACCAATGGGCC
Source organism: Picea sitchensis (assembly GCA_010110895.2). Classification (NCBI taxonomy): domain Eukaryota; kingdom Viridiplantae; phylum Streptophyta; class Pinopsida; order Pinales; family Pinaceae; genus Picea; species Picea sitchensis. The sequence continues at coordinate 25,556 of SNQJ01S0042264.1, read as the reverse complement.
AATGGTTACCCCTAGCCAAATAGTGGTACAACACTACATAACATCCTGACCACTTTCATGACTCCTTTTAGGCGATTGAATTGAGAAGCCACCGTCGGTTCTCTCATGCCACGAGATTTTACCCTCGAAGGTCAGTGATCGACCAAAACACAATCGGAGATATCCCCGCCGTTACCCTTAAAGAGAACTTGGTCATGGCGAAACGAATGAAGCGACAAGCGGATCAAGATTCGGAAGAGTCAATTTGTAGAAGGGGATCAAGTGTTTATTCAAATGCAACCTTACAAGAAAAAAATACCTCAAGGTCGACCATTGTCAAAAAAATGGTGCCCAAATTTTATGGTCCTTACATAGTTCTAAAGTGGGTGGGACAAATCGCATATCATTTAGCTCTGCCCAATCATTCTAAAACAAAATCCTATATTTCATGTCTCATGCTTAAAGAAGGTGATTGGAACCGGTGCCAACTTCAAACCAACCTTCGAGTTAGCTAAAGAAGGATCCATTTGGCGACAACTTGAGCGGTTTTGGACCGGAGGGAGTGTCGCCTGCGTCAGAACCATCAAGGAAGTGCTCATCAAGTGGAAAGATATGACTCCGGCCCGGTCGATACCGCGGGAACCGGCTACCGATACAAATGATTTCCACATCTCAAGCCTTAGGAATAGAAATTTTTAAGAGGCGGACATGTTAAGGTCCTAACCGCATGGAAGTAGATCAATGTATTAGGATGTAATAAAGGTCAATAATAAGACCTTTCAATAAAATCGTATAAGCGGATGTAGAAGACTAATAGAAGCTTAAACACAGAAGGATCTTCCTCTAGATGCTATTTTTAGTACTCATCGGGTCGAGGGTATGAAATTCATTTGGGATATTATTGCAGCAGATCTTTGCTCGATTGGAGGTTGCCCTCGAAGAGGTACAATGAACATTCTTATCGATTCAAAGTGTTGACTACGTTTCTATTTAAATTATCATTTCATTGTATTCCCCCTCGAAGAGGCCTGTGAACATTGCTATCTGATTCAAAGTGTTATTTCTGTTTCTATTTCGTATATCATTTCTGTGTATTGTGAAGATTATGCTGGATATTTTACTGTTATTCTGTCATTTCTAGCATTTTGTTTCTGTTCTGCATCTTTTATATATCTGGTATCTTGCAGTAAACATGAAAAGAGGCATCATAAAAATATATTAACAATGATCCATGATGGAGTCTATATGATCAATGTCATTAGCTACTACCAGCAACTGGTTCATCATCATCATCATCATCATCGCCATCATCATCATCATCAATGTGATCATCATCATCATCATTCTCCTTGGTGTTTTTTGCATATGCCTCATCATCATCATTCTCCTTGGTGTCTTCTACATCTGCCTCATAATCATAATCTCCCATGTTTGTATCAAACCCATTATAATTTGGATCTATCTCATAAGGATCAACTGGATCTTCTGGAAGACCCATGTTTTGCAAAAAAAAAACATTAAAAATGAAAAGTTATTATTTATTTCATGCAATATTTAATTTTTGTGTTATATTTCTAATATTACAACATATGAAACAAAACTATAATCATATTACATCGTATAAAAGTGCACATACCATACTAAAATTTTAAATAAGTTACAGATAAGATGTCATTCCAATGATGTAAAACATGCAACAATTCCAATAAACGTTAGTAAACATCATAAAAAAATTGGTATACATTTTATCTATCAACTGTAAATTCTATTGCATAATTGTAAGTGCCAACCCTCTCCATTTTGTGCTATATATGATTATGTTTTCGTAAAAGATACTTTGAGAGTTAATTGGTCTATATATCTTCTTCAGTTATATTTCACAAATGAATATTTTTCTAGGACATTTTGGCACTGTAATATGCTTCGAAGGTCCTTTGAGAATTAACTAGTTTATAGGTAATTATGAAGATGCTCTCAATACTTATTCAACTAGAACACATCCAAATTTCAATCCTTCCAAATAAGGCATTTCCATGTTTATTTCAAACAATATTCACTTCCATACATGCTTGTGTGCATATGAAATGCCCAACCTTGAATACATTAAAGCAACGCAACATTTGGATAAAGGGGTCCAATTTATGAAATTGTGCCTCGGGAACAAATGGATAATGCGGTCACTTATTCCATGCCTAAACAAGCTTGCAACATCTCACAGAACTCAAAAATGTTGATTCATTAGGTTTTTATGCCCCAAGGAGGTATTGGCCAAGAGTCCTTGAAATGGTTTGGGATGTAACTTACAACTTTGTATAAAATGAAAACCGAGACTCGAAATTAAGAACCATCGACTCTAATGGATTTATGGCATAGGATTTCAGCTAGATCACCCCTCTCTCTTGAGTTCCATGCCTCGGAAGTTTCTTTACGCATTGATTTCGAGAACTAGGGTTTTTCTCAGTTATAAGCAATGCAACATTTGGATTAAGGGGTCCAATTTATGAAACCATGCCTCAGAAGTTGATGGACAATTTGGTCACTTATTCCATGCCTAAACAAGCTTGTATCATCTCACAAAACTCAAAAATGTTGCTATGTTAGGTTTGTATCCCCCAAGGAGGTATTGGCCAAGAGTCCCTGAAATGGTTTTGAATGCAATTTGCAACTGAGCATATAACGAAAACTGAGACTTTGATTGAGGAACTATCATCTCCATTGGATTCCCAGCATAGTATTTCAGCTAAATAACCCCTCACGCATAGGTCCCATGCCTCGGAAGTTTCTTTTTTCATCAATTTTGAGAACTGGGGTTTTGCTCAATAAGAAGCAATGCAATATTTGGATTTAGGTGTCCAATTTATGAAACGGTGCCTCAGGAGCAGATGGTAAATATGATCACATATTACATGCCTAAACAAGCTTGCATCATCTCATGGAACTCAAAAATGTTGTTCCATTAGGTTTTTATGCCCTGAGGAAGAATTGGCCAAGAGTCCCTGAAATGGTTTGGGATGTGACTTGCAACTGGGAATAAAATGAAAATCGAGACTTGGATTGAGGAATCGTCGAATCCGTTGGATTTGTGGCATATGATTTCAACTAGAGCACCCCTCACTCCAGGGTCCCATGCCTCGAAGGTTGATTTATTCATCGATTTAGAGAACTAGGGTTTCTCCTGGTAATAAACAATGCAACATTTGGATTAAGGGTCTAATTTATGAAATTGTGCCTCAGGAGCGGATGGAAAAAGTGGTCACCTAGTCCATGCCTAAACAATATTTCAGCATCTCATGGAACTCAAAAATGTTTCTCTATTAGGTTTTTATTCCATGAGGAGGTATTATTCCTAGAATATTCAAGACATCATTGCCATGGAACATAACAACCTTAGAATATTCAAGACATCAAGCCTTAAAGGAATAAAAGTTATGACAAAAATGTAATAAAATGTGTCAAGGTGTATTTCCCTGCCTTGCCTTTCCATGCTATGCTATGTCATTCCTTTCCATTCCATGTATTTCCTTTCCTTTCCATGCCATGCCTTGCCTTTGCATTCCTTTCCATTCCATGCCTTGCATTGTTTTTCCTTTCCATGTCATGTGTTTCCTCGCCTTTCCATGCCTTTCATTTCCATGCCTTGCCTTGTCATACCTTTCCTTGCCATGTCATGACTTACATTTGCATAACTTTCCATGCCATGCCTTGAATTTCCTTGCCTTTCCATGTCATGCATTTCATTTCCTTTTCATGGCATGCCATGTCTTCCATTTGCATGCCTTTTCTTTCCATGCCTTTCTATGGTATGGTATGCCTTTCCATGCCATGCCTTTCCATACCATACCTTTCAATGTCATGCCTTGCATTCACTTGTCATGCCTTGTATTTCCATACCATGCCTTTCCATGTCATGCATTGTCATGCCTTGCCTTGCCATTCCATACCATGCATTTTCATACCATTACTTGCCATGCCATGTCTTTCCATACCATGTATTTCATTTCCATTCCATTCCTTTCCATACCTTTTCTTTACATGCCATGCCTTTCCCTACCCTGTCATGCCATGCCATGCCTTGCCTTGTGTTTCATTGCTATGCCATGTCTTTCCTTTCCATTCCATGCCTTGCATTTCCTTGCCTTTCCATGCCATGTCATGGTATGGTATGCCTTGCCTTGCCTTGGTATGGTATGGAATTCCTTGCCTTGGTTTGGTATGGTATGTTATGGTATCTTTGGCATGGCATGGTATGGTATGGTATGTCTTTCCATGCCATGGTATGGAATGGTATGTCTTGCCTTGTCATGCTATGGTATGGTATCCTTGGCATGGTATGGTATGGTATGGTATGGTATGGTATGTCTTGCCTTGCCTTGTCAAACCATGGTATGGTATGGTATGAACAATATTACCAACTTAAAGAGAACTATGACCTAAAAATGAAAACTCTAGCCCTTAAAACCCATATTTTTGCATAAAAACCCACAAAATTAAGCCTCAAATCAAAAGGTGGTGCTATCGATAGCACCCTTTTTTTTAAGTTAAAATTACAACTTTTTTCAAGCATGGCCTAAAACATGTGTATAGTTGCTCAGAAAAACCTTAAAATCAACACCTAAATCAAAGAATGGTGCTACCGACAAAAACAGTTTTGTTTCTAAGAGTTAAAATTATACCTCATTTGAAACCTTATACTAGTGCGGTAAGTACCATTGCTACCAAAACCTAAAAATTAACACATTTTTGAAAGTGGTGTAAAACATTATCACTGCTATAAACCAAATCATAAAATCAACCCATAAATATTTACTTTTTTAAGGTTAGTTTATCATTCCAACCAAAAAATAATACATAATGGCATGAAAATATCACCATTTCATATGTCAACACTCAACATAACTTCGAAAAAAAATTTTATTTTAAATAAAAAAGTCTATACAAATTACATTTAATGAAACATAAATTATTTCATTACATTTTCCATATTCAAAACAGAAGAGCTAAGAAATTTTGGTATATATTCTCCATAATAAAAACATATAATTCATAAAACATAGAAATGATTCATAACTTCATGTAAGATCATATGTAATAGAGAACACTCATTTATGGTTACCATACAAACATCATATTGATCAAAAATACATAAAATGTTGCATACACTTAATCAAATTCATCTATGGATTCTGACACGCCATCAGAATCTACATTGTCTTCAGATGAATGACTGGATGAAGATGTAGATGATCCATAGTCTTCTCTATTATCAATGAGTGCACCATATGAGTCTGCATGTATGCCCAAGATTTCAGATTTCAAAAGACTCTTTGATCTACAACTAGGTTCAGCAGAATCCCATCTTGCACTTATTTCAAGCCTGATCAAGGCCCCCATTCTACAATAGTTGAATACTTCTTGCCCCATATAAGTGTTTTCCCATCAATTTTTTTCAAGCAAAATTGATGTTGAAAGATAATGTCATTAAGTTTCTCAATACATTTTTCTTCACCATGTGATCCCTAGATAAATCTTTGCATGTCAACAGTTTCTTCTGATGTGTGAAAAATAGGCTCTCGAATTTATGATTTATTAATACATTCAGTTAATGATGGTAGGCTTCCAACATTTTCCCTCTTCAATGTTATTGAAAAACGACTGAACATTTGATCAATATGATCATGTGTGTGTCCAACAAGAAGGAAACCAACTTTAACCTTTTGAAAGATTCTTAGTTCAACAAGCATGATGAGATATCCAAACACAATTTGATTTTTGTTTTCACGACTAGTGTTGTCCAACTACAGATATAGAACTTGAGGAATATTACCAGACCAGTGACTGATCACATGATGAATTATGGGGATGGTAAGATTAGCATCATTGTGAATATTTGGAGCTGTGAAGTAAAGCCTTGGACACATTGTTCCATTAAAAACCATACAACCAACTAAGTGAAACTCAATGAAAATATCTTCGTGTAAATTTTTTGGTGTACGGACAAAATGTGGCAAAAGTGTTTTTTTTTTCCATGTCATCAATTATCATACCCATATATTTATCTGGAGCATCATAACACTTTTTTCTATGTTTGTACAATTTTTTCCTTTCACTTGATTGTTGATTCTTATGTTCTTGAACTTCTTTGACTATAGAATATGCACATGACACAAAATGAAAATATTGATAATATGTTTTGATAGTTGATAACTATTGAATTTAAACAAACAAACAAAAATTGTAAATGTATACCTCTTTCTACCCCTTTAGACTTATCTCTTCTTGCTTTAAGAGAAGAACATATACTGCAAATCCCCATCCTTGACTTCTTAGGAATACAGACATTGTTGAATTGTCTCTTCCATAATATTGTAAAATATGCATATGAAATAAAATTATGATTTCCTTCAACACTTTCAACATATTCTTTATATAACTTGTAGATTTCATTCCTTGAGAAATTATCTGGAACATGTTTTGTCTCTCTATTTTTCATAGACTCTCCATGTTTGGAAAAGAAGTCTCACATCCATGACAATTAAGTGTTTGTTATTGGCCCAATCTCTCATCCATGATGTACCTTTGAATAAAATGTAGGATCTTTTTTCAATCTTGTTTAGATCCTTGATAGACGAAGATTACCAATTGAGTGGAATTTTTTGAAATCCTTTATTCAAAGTAAAATATTATCAATGTGATAATCATATCCTGTCTTTGTATATATCATGCACCCCACTAAATATGAATTTTGCATGCTCTTATTCATTGACAAATAATTCTTCCTTTTCTACAAGGAATACATGTAGTGTATAATTTTCAAACAATTATTTTGACAACAATCACTAGAAATCAAATCACCATTGGAAAATGATTTAGTGAGAAATTATTTCATGGTCCTTGTATAACTAGAATGATTTGGATTGATATATAAAGGTCTAGTCCTTGTCCTGGACACAATATTTATTTGCAATCTCTCCACTATTTCAACACCATCACTAGGAGGAATATCATTCTCACTATAATCATGCATAGCATTGTGAGGAGACCAAACAAGAGATTGTTGATCACCTTGATTTGTTGCACCTGAATGATTTAGAACATGGTTTCCATTCCTAGGTCCATCATCATATTCATTGATAATCTCGTTGAGAAGAGAAATATCAATATCATCATCAGCAACACAATCACCTGCAAGAAAGTTTCCACCATTGACATAATCATCTTCACTACTTTTTAAATATCCACTTGAGGGAAATTCTATATCATCCTCATTACTACCCTCAAAATGATGACTTGGAGGACAATATTCAACATTCTCATTAGTACCTTGGAAATCATCAATTGGAGGAAACTCTTCATCATCTTCATTGGAACCTTTAATTTATCCTACTAAAATAATACCTTTACCATCCATTTCAGTACCTTCAAAATCATTACTTGGAGGAAACTTTTCATCATCCTCATTAATCCCTTGAAAATCCTCACTTGGAGGAAAATATTGACCATCCTCATCGATCCCTTTAAAATCCTCACTTTGAGGAAAATCTTCATTGTCCTCATTAGCCCCTTTAAAATCCTCACTTGGAGGAATATCTTCTTCCTCCTCATCTATACCTTCAAAATCATTGCTCGGAGGAAAAACTCCATTATCCTTATTCGTGCTTTGCAAATCCTCACTAGGAGGAAAATTTTCATCCTCCTCATTATTACCTTCAAAATCCTCACTTGGAGGAAAATATTCATCATCCTCTCTACTACCTTGATAATCCTCAATCAGAGGGAAATTTTCATTATCCTCATCAGTACCTGCAAAATTCTCACTTGGAGGAAAATATTCATCTTTCTATTTACTCCCTTGAAAATCCTCACTTGGAGGAAAATCTTCATCATCTTATTTATTGCCTTGAAAATCCTCACTTGGAGGAAACTCTTCATCATCCCCATCGGTACCTTCAAAATCCTCACTTGGAGGAAAATATTCATCATCACTTGTAGTACCTTGGAAATCCTCACTTGGAGGAAAATCTTCATCGTTCTTTTCACCATATTCCTCCCCTTCATCCTTGGTGCCTTCAAAGTATTCAGAATTAGGACGTTCTCAATCAATATGCTCAATATCATTGCTTGCACTATGATCAAACTTCTCACTAGGTGAAACATATGACACTTCATTTACGTTAGAAGTATTCCCACCACATTTGTCAGTCTCAGAAGACGAGGCATGTGAACAAGATGTTGATGCTCCAGAAATAAAATCCTCTCTATCTGATGAAGCCATCACTGCTCACTACAAACATAGAATGGTGCAAATTCTCACCCTCCCAATGGCATTCTTATAGCTTGTGGAATTAACATTTCCCTCCAATTTTTCCCCAAAAAATTTCCCCCAAATTTTCCCTCTCAAATTTTCCCTTCAATATTTTGCCAAAACTTTTTCCCCCAAATTTTCCCTCCAACTACTTCCCAATTTTTCCCAAAAAATTCCCCCCCAGAATTTTCCCTCCCAATTCTCCCCAAAAAAATTTCCCTAAAGTTTCCTCTTTAATATTTTACCTTCAATATTAAATAAATCTTACTCTATTAATTCATCATAAAGTAATTAATTACATTATGTTTTATTTTTTTTAATGTATCCCATATTGATTAAACATAGAGATGGTTTATATAATATTTGATATATATACATAATCTTCTTCTATTTTATTTATCCCATATGCACTAAACTAACTAACAAGTGGTATAGTACTTGGTATATATACACACTCTTGTTTTGTTTTTTTTACATCGCATCAACTATTGAGCAATGTTTGTTGAATATTTTGGAGCAATCAGGCAACGTTTGTTAAATACTTTGAAGCAAGCTACAAGGGAGACACATCAAGGGCATTCAACAAATAAATACTTTGAAGCAAGCTACAAGGGAGACACATCAAGGGAATTCAACAAGGAGAGACTATGTATTTTAAAGGTTAGTTTTTTTTTTTAATTTTATATGTTATAGGAAAAAAACTAATTAAGCTTTTTATCTATGCAAAATATTGAAAACCTTAAATTTCATGTGATTTTTTTATATTTTTTTGGAAATAGATCATGAATTTTCAATTTTTTATATATTTTGAAAGAAATTTTAGCAAATTTATCACATTTTAAGTCTAAAAAATGACAACCCCCCCTAACTTTACTATACTTCAAACCTAAAAAAAATTTAAAAACTTTAAAAAATTACCGTTTTATTGCTTTTAAAAGCTTTTTTAGGTTTTTTTTTTAATTTTTAAGTGTTTTTTGCTTTTCGGTCAATAAGACGATGCGGGGCATCGCCCTTGGAAGCTTGGGACCTAGTTCGTGATAGGACTTGGCCACGGGAGCGTCAGGGGTCCGGTTGACCAACAAACCAAAACCTACAAAACCCAAATAAAATAAAATAAAATAAAAATTATAAAATAGATTTAATTAACTTTTATTGTTTTTTTTAATTAAAATTAATTTTATTTGCATCGCCCCCAGCGCTTGTGAGACCAAGTCACGACCGAGACTTGGCTATGCATGCATTGAGGGTGATGCTCGGCATCGCCCTCACCTGGTCGACCATCAGACAGCGCGCCACAATGTTTAATTTTAAAATTTAAAATTTAAATTTGAATTTGAATATTTTTTGTTTTGTTTTAATATAAAGTTTTAATTTTAAATTTTAATATAAAGTTTTTAATATAATTGTTTTAAAAAAAATGGTTTTGTTTCGATATAAAGTTTTAAATTTTAAATTTATTTATTTTTTTTGCTTTCAATATATATTTTTTTATAAAATTAAAACTTTGATTTTTAAAGTTTAATATTTTTATAAATTTGTTTATTTAAAAAAAAAATTGCTTATGTTTTTTTTATCTAAAAGTATTTTTTATTTTTAATTGTCTTTTTTTTAATGTTTTTCATATGTGTAATTCTTTTGTTTTTATTTTTGTTTTTTTTAATGTGGTTTTTTGTTTTTTTTAAAGTGTTTTGGGTTTTAATTTTTTGTATATGATTTTTGCTTTAGTATTTTTTTGTTTGTTTTTTTTAATTTTGTGTCTTAGAAAAAGTAAGTTTTTAGATAATTTTAATTTAACTTTAGTTTTTTCCCATGAACAACATATATTTTATTTTTCCTTAAATAATTTGTGGTTTTTTTTTTATATATATAGGACAAATGGTAGGAAAGAAAATCTTTGTATATATATCTGGAACAAGACCTACAGTAATGGCATCCAAAGCCCAGTTAGGACCTCCATGAATGCTAGGAAACAAAATGTTAGCCTAGCAAATGAGGTCACAAGAGAAATGAAGAATGTTAGAGAGTGGAAAATTCTCAATGGTGAGAGTAGAATGGAGCATTCTTGGTATCTTAAAGACAAACAAGCCGCCAATGGAGAACAAAAAAATTTGTATTGTGTTGAATTTGAACATGTCCAAGGAAGCTATCAGTCACTTGGCATGTTATGAGATATATGTTTGGTGCCAGGAACAGATATTGTTTATGCACTGGTGAAACAATCAAAGACATATCTCAAGATTAGATATTGTTTGAATATGAGCAATTATAAAAAGAAAGAAAGATTCACAAAATTATGTGCAATGATCATGACAGACAATGAGATGGGAAATGTAAGTTTTTTTATTCTTATTTTTGTAGAATGTATTATTATAAGTTTCATGATAATTGTTAAATCTTATTTAACAATGGAAATGGCGTATTTTATTTTTACAGGATTTTACTAGGCGAATTTCAAAGATGTTAGTGGGGATTTATTCTAGAGAGAGAAATATCATGGAAGTCATCAATTCCTTTCATATCGATAAGGCACGGGAAGGAAGGAAAAAGAAGCAAAGAGTAACGGAAGTTGAAGATGCGGGAGAAAACAGAGAAGAACAACAAAGAAGAAATAAAATTCATCATTCTAGAAAGGATAAAAGGGTTACATTTGAAGATATGGAAACTCTAGATGAATATTTCACTGAGATTAATGCAAATGAGGTTACATATGTTCCTCAAAAGAATACTAAACAACATAAGTGCAAAAGAGGTATGGGCAATGATGATTTCATTCCTAGTGATTATGAAGAGATTGTTGAGTTAGGTGAAACTCATTTAAATCGTAAAAAGAGGAAAGAAAATATTGTTGATGAAGAAGAATTGATAGTTACCTCTGAATATCATGATGGAAGTCCTAAATGTAGCAGAGAAATAATAACACCAGGTGTTGATCTAGAAGATGGTGTTATCAAAACAATGCAAAATACCATTCAAGATCGACTAAGGAGGAACAATTTCATTGATGAGGGCCATACATTTCTGTTGAATGTGAAGAAGCTATATAAACCCATAGAAGGCCGAGAAAAATACCAAATTAGAAAAACACATCAGTTGCATATCCAAAACTTGAAAGCACTGATTAGGCACAATCCATATGCACATGTGGTTGACTACTTAGTTCTTGTTGACCCAATGGAAGTTCCTACCAAGGATGCATTTGATAGGTCAAAATGTTTTGAGTATAAATATTATGTGATTGGAGGAAATCATTATGCATATGCTAGAAGAGAATTGATGCAAGAGTATCCCAATAACCCTCTCTTTCAGACAATCAGATGTGTAATTTATGTTGGTTTAACAGATGGAGAAGCAAATTTATTGGCATGGGATCATAACATAGATAATGAGTATAGGATGTCCATGACTTTCATTCTAAGAGTGAGATTTATCCATAATGAGTTTTTTGTAATATGTGGTGGGGATAGATCAAACATTGATGAAAATTTTAGGAAGGAATGTTGTATGGAAATAGTCTTCCCTATTTATAAGGAAAGTGTAAAAGTAAAAAATCACAAAGGAAGTGATGCATTCAGAGCTACATATAGATATTTCCAATCGGGATTTAAAATTGGACAGATATGGGATTTGGTAGATGAGATCTTCAACCTATGGAAAAATATTGGTATAAAAAATCATAAGGTTAGGAAGTATAAACCCTTAGTAGGTAGCACAAGTAAGACCTATCCTAAAATCAAAAACCTTCCAGATGATATGACTATAACGCCTTGGATAACGATGCAAGGAGTGAATGATGAAAAACTTGTCATAGTTATATTATCATGTGTAAGGTTAGGTGAATTATCAATGGAAAAAATGTGTGATGAATTTAAAAAGTAAGTCTGTTGAGTTAGTTTTTATTTATTTTATGATTAAAAAATTAATTGTTTCTATATAACATAAGAATGTATTGTATTCTATATATTTTTATAACAATAAAAAAAAATTATTTAGTCACAAGGTTTATATGAGAATACAAGAGGAAATGGTTAAGATGTTGAATGAGCAGAGTTGGGAGGATGTTAGACTCAATTATCCAGATGCAAGTTCTTCAACAACATTGAGTCAATTTTTTGTCGCATTCAAAAAGGTATGTTGATTTATTACATTCATTTTATTCATTTGTAGGTTAATTTATTTCGATTTTATTAGTTATGTGTGTGTGTGTGTGTGTGTGTGTGTGTGTGTGTGTGTGTGTGTTTGTTTCATTAAATATGTCAAAGAAGAATATAGCTGGAGTAACTAAAACCATCAAATGTTATACTCAAAAAGTTAAGTTTGAAAGAGAAAGAAGGCGACGTCTTCAAAATGTTGAGCTTCATGACACCCTTGATCACTACATTTGGAATGGGATTGACATTGTTCAATATAAAGTGATATTAGGGGATTATGAAAAAAATTGCAAATATTGTTCCTAAAAAAGAATACTCCCTAGTTATTGCAGATATCCCTCATGGTTATAATATCCAAAACATTGAATATGATATTGAGCCTTATACTTACGAAGCTTTCAGTAAAGTGGTTATGGGATTTCTAGAAGTCACAACATCACCATTTTGGATATTTCTGGTTTTTCATTCAGACACACAACAAAGATTAGTACAATCAAGTTTTAAGGGAAAAGAAAAGACAAGGATGCAACTTTATTGGTAAGATATTGAAATTGTATGTTTAGCAAATAAGATTAGAAATCTATTTTATTAATTTACAAGTTAATTGAATTTGTACTTATTTATGTTGCATGCAAAAACCTAATATTCATAGCTCCAATAGTGAACCATTTACACATGATATTGAAAGTATACATCTTGCAAGTTGGACAAAAGATTATACTTATGATTATATTCTTTACAATGTAAAGGATGGAAAGAAGCCTAGTAGTTTATTGGTTTACAATGATGTGGCTAGAAAGCTAACATATGAGGAAAAGGATTTCAAAGGAGAGATTGTTAACATTTATCAAAATCCACAAGCACTAATTAATTATCTTATAGATACATTTTCAAATGAAGGAGATTGGGTTTTGGATTTGTTCTCAAATTGAGGTAACATTTATGATATAACATTTATGAAATCATACTTCACTCTTTATTATTTTTAATTTATGTTGTTTTACATTATTTAGTTAAATTATTTATTTTGTATTTGATGATTAGGTACAACATTAGCATGTTGCTTACAAAAAGGAAGGAATTGCATAGGCATTGAAAGTAACGCAGTGCAATGTGGTTTTATTCAACAAAGAATTAATGTTATTCGAGCTCTTCCAGATGAAATGCAAGAAATTGGCTTGAGGAAAGGAGATTTTAATGACTCAAAGGTGGAAAAAATATCACAGGAACCTCAAGTACCATTAAGAGGTCTTCTTGGAAAAGATCACTTTGGAGAACTTGTAGATATCAATAACTCAATGGAAGATAAACATGAGGCAAATGAGCCAATGGAAGCACAAAATGATGTCCAAGAAAATGATGATGTGTTTGTTGAGAATGATAAATTTGGGATATATGACATTGTCGATTAGTTTTGCGATGCCCTTGAAGACAATGTTGAATTTTGCAAATTTTTGATGAGTTATAATTGTAATGTTTTGACTTTCATATTTCAAAATAAAAATAATTATGCATCTATTGTTGTTTTATGATGAATATGTTTTATTATTTTCTTTTAACTTTTCTTTTTATGTGATTTAATATGCTAGAGAAAATGACATTAAATATTGCCAATTTTTTACTATAAATCTATAAAAATATCAAAAAAATGTTATTTTTTATTAATTTTTCCCATTTTTTTGTTCAATTTTGTCCATAAAAATGCTTTATTTGACACGTTAATTATAGTGGAAAGCTTCTAAAATGTATAGGTTTTTTTTTATAAATTGCTTTGAAATGTATGTTTTTTTGCTAAATATTTAAAAATAGTGTTATTTAGCTACAATTATTTGCTATGTATTGAATAAAAATAAAAAGTGTGTTAAAAATACAATTTTACACTATATTTAAAAACTATGGCACCGTGAATTAAATAATGACATAATTTTATGAAAAATATTAATTTCAAAAAAGTAAATCTTATATAACATTTTTAGTATCATTAAAAATCATAAAAAAGAACATTGGTAAAAAAAAAAAGATTAAGAAAAAATTGAAAATAGTTGGAAAACAAGCATTTAAAAAAAAAAAGATTTAGGAAAATTTGAAAATAGTTCAAAAAACAAGCATTTTAGAAACAAAATATGGATCCATTGTAGATAAGAAGATTTATAATATCAAAAAATTATCTCGGAATGAAAAGGGGTGCTACTGGTAGCACCATTTTTCAAAATGTGGTAAAAAATGGGACCCTTGAAAAAATGAAAACTTGGAAAAGTTCTCGTTAAGTTGGTAATATTGATTATGGTATGCATTGTCTTGCCATGCGATGGTATGGTATGGTATGCCTTTCCATTCCATTCATTTCCTTTCCATACCATGCCTTTCCATACCATGTCATGCAATGTCTTTCCATACCATGCCTTGTCATGCCATGCCTTTTCATACCATGCATTTCCTTTCCATGCCATGCATTTACATACCATTCCTTGTCATGCCATTCCTTTTCTTTCCTTTCCATGCCATGCATTTCCATACCATTACTTGTCATGCCATTCCTTTTCTTTCCTTTCCATGCCTTGTCATGCCATGTGATCAACCTAGTTGTCTAGTTAGTATTATCCTTGAAAATGGTTGAATCAAATTTGTAGGATAGTTAACTAAACTATGTACACTTTCCTATAGTATATGGTTATGGAATATTGTATTTTCAACATGAATTATTGTCCCCTTATCTTCATTTTGAAATTGCAAATCATAGACAAATTAATCACTATTTGCATCCATCTTTCACACACACACAAATTCAATTGTCAAATTGTCATCACATGCCCTTGAATATATACATCAACCAAAAGAAACTCATAATAACCATTTCAAATAGATACATAGTTCATCAATTGTGTTGCATAAATATTCAAACTAAACATGTAACGTATCGGTCCATCAAGCAAACTATATCTCACAATTTCACATATAATCAAAATGCATCATAGTCTATTTGATTTAGAATAGAACATGTTCAAGACATCAAATAGTAGGTGATTTAGAAATTAGTTCATAATATCCTAATTCTATGAGGGCGTCCCTATTCAATAAGAAAAAGTTTCCATTGTGACAGGAAATATGTGGCTATTCAGGGACACCATTCTCAAATAGAGGGAACTCGATTATAATCTTACTTGCACCATAAAACATTTTTTTTCTTTGGTTGGTAAACTGGGAAATCCTTAGTCTAATAAGTCATTTCAAGAAATATCTATTAATAACTATCAGCTTCAACACAACACAAACCATTCATAATATATTCTTGCACACAAGAGATTAGATGGAAAGTGGTATTGCAAAAAACAAGTGGGTTTATGGGTAGGATAATGGCAAGGATAGGTTCAAGAACTTGTTAGTAAGAAAATTCTACCTAGCCTTACTATTTCCAACCAACTTGCTAATCATTCAATGCCCAAATTAGATAACCTCCATGCTACATATAAGTTTATTTGAACTCTTGGGCTTCCAAAGTGAAATACATTACCTATTCATAAGTTAACAAGACCACTCCTCAAAACTCAATTTGCAAATTGCGTGATTTTCCAAGCTATCACAGTATGTGCCTATAAAAATGTGAATTCATATTCTAAATTTAAATCTCATACATGTGGTGCAAATGGTAGTTTCCAACACAATATACAACTTTAGTAAGGTTGTCATATCACACTTCAAATGGATTTTCCCTATCAATAAACCTCCTTTACATGCATTCAATTTAGGGGTAAATGAAAGCAAATTTACAAATGGATTTAAGCACCTACAAGGTATCCATATGAGAAAAAGAATAAAGCAAGATGAAAATTATAGATCCCTAGCACACACATGCATAATTTTTAAAATACAACAACCTACACAACCGTATAATATGTGTAAACCCCAAGCAAGATTGGCACTACTCTTCCACCATGTATATCATAAGAAAACATTTACAAGAAGATAAACCCTTCAGTTTCAATGTCCCATTATCATCCGAGGGATCGAAATCCATCATGGCCTACACTTCAAATCCAAAGGGGAAAATTCAACCATGATTTATAAATATTACAACTAGCCACGCCAAGCCAAATAATCATTGAGTAAACCCTTATCAACAATGGAAATCTATCCAAAATCTTGTCAACCTAAAGTTGAAAATGCTACAAATTCAACTTAAGGCATAGATCATTTAAACCCAAGAGAATTCGAAATATAAGTGCTAGTTTGTTCATTAACCATTACTACAAAAGTCAAAATGAAGAATTTGACCACAAATTCCTTCCAAATAATTAGCAATAATTGCTTCATGTAATAGTTAATTTGCAACATCTTCAAATTGGGCATGATATAGCTTGTTTGGGCATGTAAATATATTGTAACAAATAACTTGAATGACAGAAATAGTAATAATGAGACAAGTATAAGAATTTGTATCCACCCCTGGAAAGGATAGTATATGGACCGAATTAGACTAACGCTCTACAATGGGTGAATAAAAAGGACTATGAAGAAGAGGTGGGAGACCTAACAGGGTTGTCAAGCATTTAAATTTACTGAGTTGAGCATTAGGAACCCATCAATAATTTTGCCTCTATTTCATGATATAAACCTACCATGCCATAAACTAACAATCGATGTTAGAGACATACTAATAGACTAACATGAGTAAGAAGAATAGGAAACATTGTCTAAGGTCTTATTGATTGTACAATTACCTTCTTAGGCAACCATGAAAATCTTAAAACCACAATAAATGCAACTTGGAAAACTCAAAAATGGAAAGGTGCTAAAAATGTAAATATGTATGCATAATCTAGACCAACATGAAAATGAAAACAAAACCAGACCTATCATGTTAGTGCCAAAAGTTGTTCATAGACTGCCTTAGGAACAAGCTTGACACATCTTATTTCAAAATGCTCAATAAAGTCTTAAAATGAGGAAGGATCGCACTCTTGGTCTCAATGAGGCTTATGATTTGAGCTATTTAATCCACTTCCCTATGTGCAGCAAACCAGGTAAATAAAACCTATGTTTAGTGAAATGAGATTAGGTGATATGATTAGGAAGAATTGAGGAACAAAACCAAAAATGTTAAGAACCAAGATAGATCTACAAATATAATCACCACTAATGTTGAATACACAATAGATCCACTATGCAAGATATAAGAAACCACACTTTATTATATCAAAACCCTTGAGGTAGGGAAACACCATACAATGGATCCTATTATGGAAGGGATCCTCTCCTGTTCACTTGCCTCTTCGAGGGGGAATCCTCCTATTGAGCTACGGCTCCAAATACAATACTTCTCTTCATGTCTCATTACATTGCTTGAATCCCTTTATATAGTGCTACCATCACCTAAGAAAATTCTAGAGGAGGAATCTTCTAGAAGTAGAACCTTCTAAGAAGTCCTCTTACATTTATT
>SNQJ01S0042263.1:84219-103779 GCA_010110895.2 Picea sitchensis | reverse complement strand
TGTTGATCAGCTGTCGAATCAATTGCAACAATTGTCAGTACAACAAACAACGGCCAGCTAGACCACCATTTCAACTTCCCCCCCTACTCAAACGCCCGATGTACACAATGTGCAATCGGCAAACCAGAATGCCACCCAAAAGCCTGATGGAAAGAAGAAACAACGAAACAAGGGTAACGGGGATAAGAAACCTAGCAATAATGTTCGTAGGGGAAGCAAAGAAAAGAAGAAGTTGAAGTATCCATGTAATCTTTGCATGGAAGACCATTCGAGTCACCAGTGCCCCCGACTTATGGACGCCCAGAATTTATTGGCACAACAACAACCTGCTGTGTTAACGAATCCATTTCCACAAGGGAAAAATTTAACTCAAGCCTCTTCGAGCGCAGAAGGGGTCAGTCAGGGACCCCCTCCGTCTTCGAGTAATCCTTCATCCACAAATGTGTACATGATGAAAGGTAGCATTGATATAACAACTAGGACACATGACTAAGGAATGCTAAACAACTTTGAGAAGGGTAAGGAAGCCGAAAACCCACCTCTTCCTCTCCAAATTGAGAATATGTTAGGAAAAACAATGACATGCATCCCCAAAGGTGCGTTAAAGAAATATTACCACAATCCAAATGCAAGGGCTGCCCAAAACTACTCTATGGTGGAGGATTTGTCTCAAACCCCTTATGCGATGTCTGCTTTGGAAGTCCTCTAGAGCTTTCCTTCCTAGAGAAAGGCTCTGTTAGCCGCCTTAGGATCTACTGAGAATGATCATGCTTGATATGACCGACTTAAAACCTTATCTTCCTTACCACATGGTGTTTCAGATAGTAGTGGCTTACACCACGAAAACTTTTACATGGAACATTTTCCGCACGGTGGTTAATGAGGGTGCCTCGACATGTGTGATGTCTTTGGCATGTTGGAAGACCATTGGCCAACCCATTTTGTCTCCATCACCTACTCTTCTTACCGCTTTCAACAGTCATTCATTTCGACCACATGGAATCATCCCCTCTTTCCCCATGCATTTAGGGGATAAGACCGTGTGTGTCAAGGTTGAAGTGGTCGTTGTGTCTCTCGACTACAATCTCTTGTTAGGAAGGAGTTGGACCTATGCTATGCAAGCAGTGGTCACGACAATTTTCTGGGTCTTGTTGTTTCCACAGGAGGGTCAGATCGTGTCCATTTATCAATTACCCTTCTCCCGTCCTAACCCTTCATCGGAGGTATCCACGGTCCCGATGATTGATAACCCTCAACCCGACATCATCAATGTAGGGTTTGGTTTGTTCCCACCTTTGATGGGTACTTTTGATTACCCACCTCTGACTGGAAATGTCACTTACATATCGTCTGTCCTCGACCAGCATAGGGATGAAAATTTTCAAATCTCGTCATTTCGCACGACTTACTTTAATGATCCGTGGAATCTTCCTTCCCCATCAGCCATTATGGAAGGGATAGGGCACCATGGCATGGCCATTCCTTTGTCTATGATAGAATTTGTGTACTCTATAGTCTAGCAAGATTCTGTTGACCCCGATCCAACTCCCGCACAGGAGTTAGATCTGGTTCTCGAGCCTATTTGGGCTCAAGTTTCCCTCATCTATACTGATTCTTTTGACTTGGTCTTTGCCTAAGAAGAGGAAATTATTGAGGCAATGACTAGTCCAGACAGACCCTGGGATGATCTACATCACAAATTGTATATCCTCCTAGAGTTAAGAAGAACTGAAGCAGGAGAATTCACTTTGAATATGACTAGAGATAGGGCTTGTCTTATCAATCCTTTGGCTATGTACGTTGTTTGGAAATATGGAAACCATTGCTAAAATGATACCTATTGATATCTCTAGAACCCCTGGCATCGTGGATAATGTCTTCGTCGAAGAAGACTTCTCTCACGAGGAGATTCAAATCTACAAGGATTTATTTAAAGAATTTTGAGATGTGTTTTCCTGTTCTTATGAGGATATGCCAGGAAAAGATCCAAGAATCATTGAACATGAAATCATGACATACCTTGATGCCAAGATGGTCCAGCAGAAGCTTTTTCTAGTTAATCCTAAGAAAGAAGTAGCTATTAAGGTTGAAGTAGAGAAACTACTCAAAGATGGTTTTATCTACCCCGTCCAATTGACTCAATGGGTGTCAAATCTCGTGCTAGTCAACAAAAAATAAGGTATGGTTCGCATATGTATGGAATTCCTTGATTTGAACAAGGCCTGTCCAAAGGATAATTTCCCCACGCCATTTATTAACCAGATAGTTGATGAATGCACAGGTTGCGAGGCCTTTTCTTTCATGGATGGTTTTTCAGGATACAATCAGATACAAATCAAACCCGTAGACCAACACAAAACCACTTTCGTTTGTCCGTGGGGTACATTCTCTTATCGGAAGATGCCTTTTGGTATGAAAAGTTCTTTGGCTACTTTTCAGCGGGCCATGTCTTTTGCTTTCCACGACCTCAAACACATAGTCGAGGCTTATCTTGATGATTTAGGGTCATGATCTCATAAGAGAGTTTCTCATCCCACACACCTCTGACTTATCTTGGAACGATGTCGCTACTACTAGATTCACTTGAATCCAAACAAATGCAGTTTTTGGGTAACATCGGCTTGTTTGCTTGGTTTCATGGTTTCAACAAAGGGGATCATGGTTGATCCTCTAAAGGTTGAGGCAATAGTTCAGTTGCCTCCCCTGTGCACAATCCATCAGCTTTAGAGTTTACAGGGAAAAACGAACTTTTTATGGCATTTCATCGCAAACTATGCCGAGATCACAAACGATTGCATGCATTTACTGAATAAGGATGTTCTTTTTCATTGGGATGAATTCACTCAACGCTCTTTCGAAGCATTGGAATGCGCCCTCATGTATTCCCCTCTGCTTCGGCCACCTAATTATAATAATTATTTCTTATTGTACTTGTTTGCTACAAAGTCGACCATCGGTATGGTCTTGGTTCAGGAGGATGATTTTCTCTCATAATACGTGATTTATTACCTGAGACGAGGCCTGGTTGGACTGGAAGTCAATTATTCCCATGTTGAAAAACTTATGTTAGCAACAGTTCATGTTGTCTAACGGTTCCATCATTACATCTTGTTTTGCAAGACCACCATCATTGTCGTTGTGAATTTGTTTCAATACGTGTTGACACGATGTGTAATCGCCGGAAAGATTAGCAGATGGATATTTATCCTCCATGAATTTGAATTAGATTTTGTTTTGGAAAAATCCAAAAATTCGTTGGTCTTCGCGAAACTCATCTCAGAACTTCCAGTCGAATCAGGTGATGTTATACCCGAGGATTCGCCTATTAAAGGAGACATGTTTTTGATCACGTCTTCGGACCCCTGGTATGAAGATATACTAGTCTATATCTAGAATTTGAAGTGCCCCACCTCTGCTTCTCATGATGAGTGTCGTTGTATACGCCATTAGGACAAGAACTATCTGATACTCAAGGACACTCTGTATCGTCGAGGTGTAGATTGCATCCTTCACCGATGTCTCACTCATGAAGAACCAAAAATCGTGCTTAATGATTGCCACACTATAGCATGTAGCAGTCATCTATTTGTGTTGGAAACAACCCAAAATATTCTACAAGGCAGTTACTTTTGGCTGACATTCATCAAATATTGTGTTGAATCAGTCAAGAAGTGCCACCCGTGTCAGGTCTTCTCTCGGACGATGAGAGCACACCCTGCTCCCATGTTTCCTGTCATCATAGTTGGTCCCTTCGCCAAGTGGGGGATTGATTATGCTACATGCAACCCCCCTTCAGCAAGGGGACACCGTTATATCATCGTAGCAGTAGACTACTTTATGAAGTGGGTCGAGGCTATGCCAACATTTAAAGATGATGGAGAAACAACAACTCTTTTTGTGTTTAACCAGATAATAGCAAGGTTCAGCATCCCGAGAGAGATTGGCACTGACCATGGAAATCACTTTCAAAATAAAATTATGTCTGAGTTAACGTCAAAGCTTGGGTTGAGGCAAGAACATTTGTCACCCTACTACCCACAAGCGAATGGTCAGGTGGAAGCTATGAATAAATACCTTAAGACTATTCTGCAGCGAACGATCAATTCGACCAAGTCAAATTGGCATTTGATGTTATACTCAGCATTATGGGCCTACCGAATGTTTGTTAACACTGCAACTGGTTTCTCACCTTTTCAATTCGTTTACGAGATGGAAGCAGTCTTGTCTATAGAGTACCAGATCCCGTCTCTAAAGTTGGTTGTACAATTATTTCCAAACACTTCACCACTTGAAGAGCGTTTATTATATCTTGAGCAGCTTGATGAGCAATGTCGGTATGCAGCCTTGTCTAACAAGTCTCACAAACAAAAATTCAAGTGTCAGTATGATCGATCTATTCGTCCTCATATTTTCTCTGAACGTGACCTTGTCCTAGTCTATGACCAAGATAAGGATCCCCTGGGGGTAGGGAAGTTCAAACCCATGTGGTTCAGACCTTTCATCATGGAGGAGGTTATAAATAAGGGCGCTTATTGCCTGGTGGAATTTGAGGGAAATGCTTTGGTGGAGCCTATAAATGGGCTCTACCTCAAGAAGTATTAGTCATAGGTGGGTCGCCTTGGGTGACTTCTTGTACATATGTATAGTTCTTATAAATTTTCTTTTTTAGTTTTTGTCTTTTTGGTTTTATGGATGTGTCATTTTTTATGCCATCTTTTTCACTGTGGCAGATGTCAAGTGAATCAGAGGTGTTCATTAGGTTCACGAACGGTGTTATCCAGCACACTCGGAGGCTTTCTTCTGCAGCTTGGGTCATTTTCACACCTCAGGGCCAGTTGCTATCTTCAGGAGGTATTTGTTTAGGTGACGCCACAAATAATGTCTCCAAATACATCACATTCTTAGAGTTTCTTCATGATGCTTTGTCGCATGATATCTCTCATCTTTGGGTCTACTTAGATGCTCAGCTAGTTGTGTCCCAGTTAAATAGCGTTTACCGCATTTATGATCCTACTCTACATCGACGGTTCCTTAGGGTACGTCTCTTAGAAAAAAGATTTGATTACATTACATATATCCATTTTCCTAGGAGATTGAATCAAATCACAGATACTCTAGTTGATCGTGTATTAGATTGGCATGTTGCACACATGTAAGAAAAATCACACACACACACACATGTAAATACATTTGTAAAATAGATGTAATCCATAAGTCGTAAAAAAATGTAAATATGCATATATATATCAAAAATATCAGAGTACATGGGTGGGTGCAAGCGCCTCAAAAAATACGTCTAATAAGAGTCACGAGGATTATGCCCTAAAAAATACACAAAAGGTGCCCTCGGCACGTAAGTAGTCCATCCTAGCTAAGGGCGGGGCCTGTTGGTCCTGCCATAGTGAACAAAGACCTTCGCCAAATGCCGGAAGAGTTGGACCTAGGTCCGTGGAACCCCAACTACATGAGGTTGCATTGACAGTGGGAGATCCTTGATCTCTTCCATAGGGACTGTATGAGTGAGCGCGGTGAGGTTTCGCTCCACCTGTCTCAATACTCTCTCACCCTCTCCGGCTGGAGGCCCCCTTGCTGCTATTGTTGGTCCAGCGGCTGCAGCTGGTCTTGCCACTGGTCGAGGACACCACCTAGTCCTCGAGAAGTTTGTTGGATGCACTGGTCCCACATCTAGACATAACAGATACATAGTTGTTAGATACTCTGGTACGCATAAAAATAATATATATAAAAAGAAATAAAAATTAAAATAAATTTGATGAAAAAACATACCTGGATCTCCCCGTTCTACTCCGAGAGGTATGGGCATATCGGGATCCCTGGAGAAGTCGATCCCAGCATAGGGGTAATCCTCTATAGCCAAAATCTACCAAGACCACCAGTCAAAAAATTTATCATCAAAGGCCTCGATGATCCTCCCTCCCCCCTTTTGCAGCAACAACTCTGCCCATCTGCATAATGCTGGGAGAGAGGCCACGTGCCCTTGTATCGTCTCTCGAGGACTGAGACTGGGTACCCTCTTGAAGAAAAAGGAAGATAAAATAGTCACGAATATGAAGTTTCAGTGTTCCCGTATCCGACACTCTGCTAACTGTCTCTTCATGCAATCCAACATGGTTGTACTCCAGTAAAAAATCTATGCATTTAAGAACTGCACTGCACAATGCATGTGCGCCCGGGA
The DNA here is from genome assembly GCA_010110895.2 of Picea sitchensis. Taxonomy (NCBI): domain Eukaryota; kingdom Viridiplantae; phylum Streptophyta; class Pinopsida; order Pinales; family Pinaceae; genus Picea; species Picea sitchensis. The sequence goes on along the minus strand of SNQJ01S0042263.1, from coordinate 97,583 downwards.
GGCCTGATGTAAAGACATGGATCCATTGATCTACCCAATGAGTAGAACTATCACTTTCAATGATAGTTTCTTGATCTTGTTTATAGGCACCTGAGAACCTACTTTTTCAGTACGAGCCTCGCAATAGAGTCCAATAAACTCCTCAATGTTGTTAGGCCCAGGGGAAAAAGTACGCAAGTTAACTAGATCACCTCTCCTCGAGAGACGAGTCAGGAAGTAAATGTCTTCAGTCATTGGAGTCAATGACTGCCCCTCGAGCATAAATTCCTCAGCGTCAATATGCCAGTAATCTATCAAAGCATTCAACAACCTAGGTTGTACCCTCATGAATGGACATTGGAAGAATTTTAACAACCCGCATTGTCATAAAACAACGACAACAACAGGGTCTTCAGAGACCAAAAAATCAATGTCCTCATTCTCCCTCTCTCTCCAATGAACATACGTCTTGCAAAATGACAAATTCATGGGGAGTTAACTCTTGATTTTTATTTTTTCCAATTATTGGAGGGTGTACGTGGGTTGTCTTGGTGACAGTCACGTGTGTACGTGGGAAAATTATCTTATGCCCACCTACACATGTGGTTTGTGATTGGAAAACCCATGTACATGTAGGGCCGACCTATTTAAAGGTCAGTGCCCCCCCAAAAAACAAAAAGAAATGAAAAAAATAAGAATGGAAATGCAAGAGAGGCTAGTTTGTACTTACTTGGTCCAAGCAGAAGTTTGTTTCGTCCACTGAAGCTCCCGAAATCAACGCTTTTGGCAAAGGGGTGTTTTTCGAATTTTTCATCAATTCTCAATTTACAATGGTGATAATGAGCTGCCAACTTATATTTATAGACTTTTTGGCCCCTTTTTTTCATTTTTTGGACCCTTTTTGTCATTTTTTATAGCTTGAAAATCGTTTAGTATGGTTCTTGAAGTTTCTTGTGGATGTTACAATACGTGTTACTTTGGGTATTGGAATTTTTTTTGAGAGTTGGGTCATTTTTAAAGGTCTTTTTGTAAAAATTCATTTTTTCAACTTTTTGCATCTAAGTCAGAATTCCACCTCCACTTTCTGCATTTCGTTGTATTTTTCTCTTTTTCATAGGATCGATCCCACTAAATTGCAACACAAAACCCTCACTCCTTCTCTAAAAGTGTCGTAATTTAGTGCTAGAGTCTACCTTCACATGGATGCCCTAGGTAGATCCTAGTTGCATTTTTGGTGTCCATGCCATCACTAATGATTATAGGCTCGGGAGTCCCTTTTAGTTGTTCTTGATTATGAGTTTGAGCCTCACTTGCATGATTCATTATCCCTTTTGACCTCACCCTCGAGACTCTCAAAACAACGGGTCTTCTTTTAAGCCCTTTTCAGACCGTCTAAACATGAAAAGATTGTTGAGAGATCTTGTTTCCGTTCACACTCGCCAAACTAAAATCTGAAGGCACATCTATCCAGCAGTAGTTTACCCCTTTTTCAGTCTGGATGGTCAAATGTACAAACAAAGGTATACTATAGGAGCCTTGGTTCTCTAGAAGAGTATTCTCAAGTATAAATTTAACCATTTTTTGGGCATGAGGAATTAAATTTATGAAAAAGGAACCCCCATGGAGTCCATAGTTAAGCTCTTTTCAATCTCCCTAAAATTGAAAAAGATGGTCGAGCGACCTTGTTTCTTCACACTCATTAAATTGGTTCAGAAGAACATCCCTTACAGAGTCCATAGTTAAGCTCTTTTCAGACTCCTTAAATATGAAAAGATGGTTGAGTGATCTTGTCTTTGTCACACTCATTAAAAATATTTTGAATAGACCTCTGTTCAGTGATATTTTACCCCTTTTTCGAACCGACTAGACTACTTTCGAAAAAAGGTACCCCAATGGAGTCTCCTTTTATGCTTTTTCAGACTCTCTAAAAATGAAAAACCGTCGCGCTTACGTTCTCTGGGCTTGTTAAAATTACATCGAAGGACATTATCATTGTATCTTATTAATCGCATTTGCATTCCTACGTCTTTGGCCTAATGTTGACTCCATGTTTCTCTCAACTGAACCATCTGAAGCATGCCTTATACGCAAGCCTTGTAGCACTTTTCCCCTGCATCTTGACACCTTGACCCATGGAGGATTTTTCCAGAGTGTCCTTTTTCTGCATATGTCCCCTTGAGCATCATTGCGTTCCTTATGCTTGAAACTAGTATGTCTGTGACACTCATTCCTCCTTTGTAACATAGCATTCTTTTATTCCTTTTCAAGCTTTCCAAAATTATTGAAAAAGACAAAAAAATCAAATATACCCTAAAAAGTGGAAGGGAAAAGTATTTTCTTTTTGTTGATAGCACAATCAGTCTCCCTTGGACAAAGCACATCCTTTTGTTTGTTTGTCAAGATCTAAGATTCAATATGACCTTAGGAAGTTGTTCTCTCTACATAGAGCCATGTCCTCCTCCATTTGGAGAGTTCGCATTGCCTCCTACATCGTGAACTTATGTCAATGGCATGCTACCTGAGTCTCATCTTTTGTTGTTCTTTTGACCAAGGGAAGTTTTACTAAACTTGAGTCGGCCCTTCTGTAGTTTGTCTCTTGTCCTCATGCCCGACCACCCCAAAAGTCTAATCAAGTCCTTGCTCAAAATCAATGAAGTTCTTTCCCTAATCATCGAGATCCTCTTGTTTGTTCCCGACGAGCCTTTAAAGACCTCTGGGTAGTGAATTTGTACATTGATATTACACTCCTACCCAATTTTTGAAGATTTTTAAGTTGTTGCTCGAGCTCTGAAGACCTCATCTCTAGCCATCATGCATCATTGGCTTCGTGAAGATGGATACTATACATGTATATATTTTTATTTTTAGATGTAGATCTGCTGTGCACTGTTGTCGGATACACTTTATATATTTATATCACATGGATCTGCAGTGTATTTGATTGGAAACCATGATTTTATTGCATCCTAAGCATGGGTATGCTTGCCTTGGTGAGACAAATTTTTCTTTTGCATATGGCACCTCCTGAACCTTGGTCCCTGGGCTCACTCGCTTTGTACGTTGGTGAAGATTTGTAATGTATTTCGACCATCAGATGATCTTCTGAACTCACACATTAGGGCGCATCTGTTATAACCCTAAATTGCACCAGACATGCATACCTAGCATCAAGCCATCTTACTTGCTATCTTTGCCAATCCATCACAGAAAAAACTCTTCTAAAAAATCATATTTTTGAAGGTGTATGCGCCCTGCACCACTACTACCCACGTACACATACTTGTTGCACCACTACAACCCACGTACACTCACAAAAAAATGCGAAAAGTGAAAATTGCAAAGGAATACGGGTTTTCGGGCCATTACCTAACCAGTTGACCACCCATAGCTAGTCACCCCAACCATTACTATCTTTTTGGCCTATAAAAGAAGGTGTTGGGGCCCCATTCCAAGAAGAAGCATGAGATCATAGAAGCTCTTCCCATTTCAGTATTCCCTCTTTGCCCCAATATTTTGCAACCACATTGTGAGTTTGAGCCAGAATTCCTTCTTTCTCCACTGCAAACCCTTGCCATTTCCCTAGAGAGAACTGAAGAGGAGAGGAATACGTGGAAGCAGTTGGTGCATGGTGAAGAGGAGTTGAGGATCGATTTTGAGGATTAGTTTCCAGTCTCATATTGTAAAACAACTTTTGTGAGATTAATATAAAGAAAAACTTTTCCCATCCCGCCAAATGATGTCTTAAATCTTTATGATTTATTTACATTTTTGTTATGATGTCTAACCCACTAATCCGTACATAGAATGCATTCTTGTAGTTTCTTGTTTTTCTTTTGGTGAATGTAGGTTGGCCTTGGAAGGAGATCTATAGTCAAGAAACAACTGAGCACAAAGGGATTGACACCAGATACAGAGTTTAAGGTATGCCTACCAGATCCCTATACTTTGTCTTTTATGTATGATTGTAGGGTAATGATCGAATAGTTGTTAGACAATTAGCACTGCCTCCACTTTAGAAACGTGGTGTAGTCCGTAGAGGGGTTTTCTCGCTATAGCAATCAGACACCAGCTAGACATCCATCGAGGTATCGAGAAAATTCGAGATGATCCACATTCACGACACCATGATGATTGATGCCTCAATAACGGACTCCCTACCTAGGACCATAGCTCTAGCAATAGTGTCATATGCAACAACAAAATTTCAGGCATGTTCAGCAAAATGGACCAAGGTTCCAAGTTGGTCAACCCTTAGCTTCTACTTTGGGGACCACGAGTATTGGACCGAAGACTGAATGATGGACATGTGGAGAGCGACATTACCAGCATCACTATTCATTTGAGAGGGCCATAGTAGTTGCATCAGCCAGACACACTACCCTAGGATATTTGGGAAAGGCCCATAGGATTCATGCAATGGTGAATAACCACCAGGTCGAGAACCAGTCTACTATTCTCAAGACGTCAGGTGCCATTCTTGACCAAACCTTTAGTATTTTTATATATCTATGCGCTATAGAGAGCTTGATTTCTGGTGCAGCGATAAAAGGAATTAAGGTAAAAGAATTCTAAGAGGATGAATTTAGCTACATGGAAATGGATTCGGGAGCCAAGCAGAAGGTTGGAGGAAATGATACAAACTATAGCCTTAACCTAGGAGACGTTGTCATAAATTCCAACCTGTACGTCCCAATCTTAGGATATTATGATGTAGTGATCGATATGGACTGGTCAGAATCGCATCATGTGTTACTCAACTCTAAGATGAAACGGTTAAGTTTGATCGATGACGAGGGACATAGATGTGTGATTGTAGGAATAAACCAAGGAGTTTCTATAAGGTTCAACTCTTCCTTGCAGCTACGGAAGAACATGCTCAATGGATGCAAGTTGTATGGAATCCTTGTGTTGAATGAAAAGGGCATGAAAAAAGGACTAGACAAAATTTTGGTAGTACGAGAATTTTGGACATATTATCAGAGGTGTTACTAATTTTTTTTCCTGAGAGGGAATTGAAATTTACCATTGACCTAAAACATGGAACTAAACCGATAGAAAGAATGCCTTATTGGATGTTGACCCCAGAGTTAAAGGAGTTGAAAATGAAACCGAAAGAGTTGTTGGACCTAGGACTTATACATCCAAGTGTGTTACCTTGTGGTGCACCTGTTATCTTCATACGGAAGAAGGATGGGTCGTGGAGACTATGCATTGAGTAACGTCAATTGAACAAGAAAACGATCAAGAACCAATATATGTTGCCAAGAATAGATGATTTGTTTGATCAAATGAAGGGTGCAACAATGTTTTCAAAGATCGACTTGAGATCAGGATATCACCATTTACGGATCAAAGAGGAAGAAATTCTTAAGATCGCATTCAAGACGAGGTTTGGACATTACAAATTTATTGTTTTACCGTTTGGACTGACAAAATCCCCAGGGGTATTCATGAGCTTGATGAATGGGGTGTTCCACCAATACTTGGACAATTTTTTTGAAGTATTCATTGACAACATTTTGATATATTCTCAGACGATGGAATACCATGACGAACATTTGCGCTTGGTACTATAGTGTTTACGAGAGAATAAATTATACGGTAAACTGTTATTCATTATTTAGGGCATGTTGTCTCCAACGAAGTTATCGCTGTGGATCCATTGAAGGTGGAGGATATTATCGAATGTCTTGCGTTGTGGAACATACCATAAGTATGTAGCTTCATGTGTTTATCTCAACATTATCCACGGTTCGTCGAAGGTTTTTCGAAGATATCAAATCTGATTACGAAATTGCAGAAGAAAAACGAAAATTTTTTGTGGATTGAGAAATGCGTGGTGAAAGCATTTCGAAGGCTCAAGGAGTTATTTATGACAACTCCGATACTAAAATTCCCTAACATGGACAAGGACTTCTTGGTATGCACGGATGCATCTAAGGAGGGCTTAGGTGGAGTCTTGATCCAAGATGGTCGAGTGATCACTTACATCTCTAGGAAGTTAAGAAAGCATGAAGAGAACTAAACGATGCACGATTTGGATTTATTGTCCATGATGTATTCCCTGAGAGTATGGAGACACTAATTGATTGGACAAAAATTTGAATGGAAAACAGACCACTGTGGTTTGTAGCACATTTTTATGCAACGCGACTTGAACGCGTGACAAAGGTGTTGGTCGGAACTACTTAGTGAGTACGATTTTGAGATTACTTACATAAAAGGAACAATGAATAGAGTGACAGATGAGTTGAGTTGGAGACCATGCATATTTTCGGTGACACCTCTTTAGGTGAATCTTCGTGAAAAAATTCTAACTATACATCACGACGATGACTGGTATAAAGAGGTTAAGAAAAATATTAGACAAGACACCATGTTGGGACCAAAATTTTTGGTATTTATTGTGGACAATGAAGGATTAATGAGATATAACAATCCTCTGTTGTTTATGCAGTATCAATAGTAGTTCTAGATCCTTCAGTCCAACACTAGTAGATCCTCACCCAAATAGCCATCAATCGAAGTCCCAACGAACAATATTCATTCTTCATTAGAAATAGACTATATAATCCGTATAATATATAGATCCTATTTAGACTCTCTACATTTAGTTCTTACTATGAAGAAGCTTCCTAATCACCTTATTCATCATAAATACAAGAACTAGATAGTCTCTAATATATCATTTCTATATACAGATTAAGAAGTAGTTTGATCATGAGGATTGAAGTGGTTTAGCTGGATTGAGAATAGTAGTTGGGAGGATTAATAGCTGAAGGGAAGGCTTAAAGGGAGGATTTGTAAGGGTATTTAGAAGGAAGGGAATGAAGTTCGATGGCTCAAAGACGGAAAGAAAGTAGGGATTTATGTACCTACTGATATAGGATAAATCTGTATATGCAGACACTAATGGATCTCCCTAGATCCACCTGGATCTAGAACAAAACAGGACAGGACATGACGCTTTCCCTAAGTAACTATCATTGAATTTATCATCAAAGAAGGAATAAGTGACATACCTTTAGATATCACTTCCTTATGTCTTTGTTGTTCCCGCTTCGCTTTGGCGGCCTCGTAATGTTAGATATACAACAACACAAATCGACCAAAGTGAAAGCAACAATAATACACTCAATGAAGACTTAAACATGTGATCAAGGAGTCATGTAATAAAATAAGAGTGATTTTGTGGGAAAGGGACATGCCACTGTATTATATTAAATGAAAGTAGAATATACAACTAGATCGCCTTGATGTTGCAAGCTTCCTTTTGGTGGTCCTTTTTTCCAACACACACACTTGCTCCAAACTTGCATGAAGAAGATCCGCTATGGCTTGATGGACAAATGGAGGCCTCAAGCACCAATTCAAACAGGATTCCTCACATAATTCTAAACCTATTCTTTCATCAATTCTCTATTTAATATTTCGTAACCTCTTCCCTTAGAAACCTTTCATTATATATGAGAAGGAAAGATGGTTAAAGGGATGAGGATGATCCCACTAAATTTGAGAAGTTAGTAGGATGCCAACCATGCGAATGGCAACTCATTTTCTAGAAGATCCTCTTCTAGAACCTTCATAACCTCTTCTTCCTTTTAATCTTTGAAGCAGGTTCGCACCCTGTTTATAGAGCAAACTATGAACCCCTCACAATCCAATTATAGAGAAGCCTACGAGAATCATATTTTTTGCACCCTGCAATATATGCAGCCAGGGAACTCATCTTAAAAATATGTTTTGTAGAAGAAGACAACAGTTACTTTTCTGAGGAAAACGGTCCTTATGAGAGCCTGAACACATAACTATAGAGACATCACCAGAGTGACCAAAATAATGTGTAACAAAATGCCCCCCAAAGTATGAGGTTGGAACTCGTGATAGCCGAAATACTTTGTAAAATGTGTGTGTGTGTGTCAGAAACAAGGATCACACCTAATCAGAAACATGCAAACAATCAATCATCTGTAGAATATAATACCAATTCTGAGGTAGGCATTCCCATGCTCAGACTACAAGTGAACGAAATGACAAATGTAGGCCATGGCCACCAATCATACACCGTGGATCCATGTCATCAAAATGATACATAGCCACCAGGAATACAATGTGGATCTATGTGTTAGAAGACTCAGATTAGGACATAGCCACATGACATACAAAGTGGATCTATGTGTCAATACAAATCATAAATACTCCATCGCAACCTGGACCAAAAAATATGAGACCCAAGGTCTTCAATCCCATCATCTGAAAGTACGAATCTAACCATGTGATTACAGGTGTCGAATTCGAACAGGGTAGAAACCACTTGATTATCGATCATTGATGAAAAACGTTAACAAGTGTGAGGGAAATCACCATTGATGTCAATGACTCCCAAGGTACCTAAGTACAATCCGAACGAATGTGAATAAATGAGTTGAAGTCGAACACTCGACGAAATCTCTCAATCAGGGACCAATGATGTGAATCCACTGTCGAAAACAAGGAGACCTACCATTAAGGAATGCAGGTTCTAAGGTACTAAATGATTTCTAAGCCTTATTCCCGGATAATGAGTTGGAGTCGACAGAACAATACTCGTCACAGGAGGGCCTTGATGTATCCCCCATCAACGACATGAAATAAGTAACAGATTTTAGGGTAAGTCAAAGTATTAATATGATTTGAAATTGACACAGGGAAGGCCGACATGGCAAGAATTGACAACTACAGATGGTTGAATCAATGGAGGGATTATTTGGACTTCTCTTGAACATATGAATGACACGACAATGGTCTTGGCAGCATTGACCCAAGATATGACCTTGTATCAAGTCAAACGAGAGACAAATGGATTTCCCAACCTAGATTCAAATGACAAACAGGGGGTGTCATGTTCAAGAGCGACGCTTATTGCCACTAATACAAATGTGAAGGCACATCCCTTTCCCAAAATTTCCCTCACCATTTCTGGCGAGTACCTCTTTATTTTTACACAAGCTTGAGGAGAATAACATATTCTTGTTGATGTAAGCTCATCCTTCGGATGAGTCCCTCGGAGTATGTTTAGCGAACCATATGAAGGAGTGGTTTGGTCCCATAAAGGTCTTTCGATGTTTGTTTAACGAGTCCAAAGATAGAAAACTTGAGGGTTTTTCATGTTTTGAGAGTCTGAAAAACACTTAAAGAGAAATCTCATAGTGCCTTTTTCATAAATTAGTTCGACGAGACTGAAAAATGATAAACTATCGCTCATCGAATGTTTTCTTCAAATACTTTTATGAGTGTGAAAAGAACAAGATTGCTCGACAATCTTTTCGTTTTTATGGAGCGTGAAAAGAGCTTAAAGGATACTCCCTTACTTTTGTTGTTTTCGTGTTACCATGACGAGTACGAAAATACGACAAAAGTATACTCTGTTGCATTCTCATGTATTTTCGAGCGTGAGAACGAACGAAGATTGAGCTTGAGGTTTTTCCTACAAAACCCTAAAAAAGTATTCGTACATGTGACAGATAAAAAAGGAAAAAATACTCGTACACTGTTGTTCAGGCTTCTAGGTCATCTATCTGTGAAAAACCATACTCAAAAGGCCATTAGGGTATTAGGTTTTTAGGAAAAATAATAAAAATAATATAAAGAATCAATGAAGAATAGTAAAGAAGTGAATAAATATGGGTGAAAAGCCCTTTTTACCATTTCATTGTTGCTTTGTCAAAAACTAGTCCAACATACCCCTTTGTTTTCAAATTTCTTTGGTAGATCGCGGGAGGTCCAAGGGGTCATTCAACAAATGGTTTTGGCCAACAAGGTAATCTCCTGATTCTTCATCTTTTCCATGGATTAAATTCAATTTTTATTGCCAATTTTTAGTGTTTTAATCCATTTTAGGGCCGATAGGTGTGCGTAGGCATTCTCGTGGGTGAGCCATTCAGAACCTGCGAAAATATAAGGTTTTTTCAGGTGATCTTCAATGCACTTGCAAGAATCTCGTACTATGTAAAGGCTTCACCTATGAAGGTCGAAAATTGGATTTTCTTGTATGTTTTTTCTCAATAAAAATTTATTCAAGAGGTTAAATTAAGTTGTTAACTTCCTTCTCATGGCTCCATTGCAGGTATTGATCATCATGATGTTGGAATAGAGGGAAAGAGAACACGAGGAGGATGATGCCATTGCCATAAATGATCCAGGTATAGTTGTTTCCCTTCGGGAATATGGGATCTTAAAAATTTTCAGGATCCAGGGCATGAGAGCCCAACTCAGGTTGTTAGAGTACCTGGTCCACATGTGGGATGTGGATCAACAGGTATTTCATGTAGGGGTCCACACGCTTACACTAGATATCAAGGATATCTAATTTTTTACGAGGTTGTCACTACATGGATCCCATGCGACTCTGACCAAAGGTAGAGGTGGTGGACTTCCTATGAGTGGGTATGTTCGCCAATATTGTGTTCCCAAGGCGGAGAGAAGCAAGGTTAAAGTTTCCATCTGGGGTGTCCAATATCTAACCCTACAGACTATCTTTTTTACCATTGCACACATGGCCGGGAGCGCGGCTCCGCACATGGCTCTCTAGAGATATTTCTAGTATGAAATAGAGTGCACAGAGCCTCAGGTTTTCAACTGGTCGGACGCAGTTCTTCACAAGATGAAGAGGCAACTGGAAAAGTGAAAAAGGGGTGACCTGAAACAGTTTGGGTACAGGTCGATTTTGGTGTCTTTCTTCCTTGAGAGGGTCCCACTACTGTGTCTACAGGTAGATTCGAGTTTACCGGCCCCACGGGATCCGAGGATGATGAGGTGGTGTAACCTCATGGCTCAGCACGTAGCAGGCCCTATAATTAAATATAACGATTCATTTTTTGACTGGTTGAGGCCCCAAATGATGATGATGGATGACTATGCATATGCCGTCTTGGATTTTTGAGGAGATCCAGATTTGGTTCTGCCTGAGGATGCTCAGTGGGGTGACTTATGTAAGAAGTACACATTTTGTTTTTTTTTAATGTTTTTGTAAATTTTATTATATAATTTTTTTTTTATGTTTTCGATCCAAGGACTAATAAAAAATCTCTTTTGATGACACAAATGTGGGGCCGTATTGGCCTCTAGGAACATCTCCCATTTAGAGACGAGGGGAAGTGGCTCCAGTGGCAGGATGGGATGCTGAGGACTATGAGGCAATTGAACAAAACTTAGAGGGATTGACTATAGATGTCCCAGACATTTCTATTGGGGAGATCATGAGACGCTATCAATGCCATATTGTGCGCATGTATGAGTCTCTTAGTCGACTGCTCTGTAGGGTAGCCTGAACAGTTGTATGTTACCATGAGCGTCATCCTTGATGTTAATTTGTAGAAGCCATGGGCTTCATATTTTGATATTTTGGTCTTTGGACAAAAACTTTTTGTAAAACTTTTGATCATTATATATATATATATGTGAATTCTACTGGCTTATTTTGTTTTTTATAATACATGTGATGTGTGATTGGTTTTATAAATGTCTCAGATGTCTATCTAACACATAATTAGCTAAAGCATCAATCAATGTATTTAGACATATAGGAATGTGTCGATATTTGATATAATCAAAATAATGTTCCAAGAGGAGAATTTGTAGATATACCCGCAATAAAGTAGGACTTCGGATAACATAGACATTACTTAACTGTAGCACTACTAGATGTGAATCAAGTTGTATAACCAGGTGGTGGATACCAAGAGAAATAACATTAGTCAACAATTTGATGATGATGCTATATTATGCGATATTATTGGTTGCACAACTGAGGCAAACACCTCGTAGACTGATAAGTTCGTTTGTAGGTTCATAAATTGCCCATGTAGCAGAAGCTAGGTTCTGAGTACTACATCTAGCCCCATCAGCGAAGCCAATGTGTGGTAGCGAAGACTCCGAAATATGGAAACCAAGCACAACACAAGGTAAGCGGTTGAGGGTAGAAACCAAATAATGAAAAAGCACACAAAAGTGACACACAAAAGTATGATACAATAAAATACAAGCACTCATGCACATATGACTTAAGCATAGTACTTCTTTAAGTAAAGCCCATTTCTAGGTTCACTCAAAGGAACACCATTTTAGTCCACTAACTCGTAGGCTCCTTTCTCCAACACTTGTCTGATGATATAAGGACCTTGACACATAGCCTCAAATTTTCCAGCTCCTAGCAAATCACAATCTTGTTCATAAAGGAGAACTAGATCACCTTCAGAGAAAACACATGGTTTGACATGTTTTTCGTATTGGGATTTGATGTGTTTCTTTTGGGTTTCTATAACTAGGGTAGCATCACGATGGGTTTCGTCCAGTTGCATAAGATACAACAGACGTTCTTCTTCAGTAGAAGTGTTTGGGAGAAGTTCAATGGATGGCTTTAGAGATGGTATCTCACATTCAATTGACAAGATGGATTCTATACCATAAACTAACTAGAAAGGTGTAAACCTGGTAGCAGACTTGACGGATGTCTAGTAAGCCCACAATGCTGAAAACAACATCATGTGCCAACTAGTTTTGTGAATCCCTATCATTCTTCGAAGCATGGTAATGAGGACTTTTTTTATTGCTTCAACCTGGCCATTGGCCTGTGGGTAATAGGGTGTTGAGTTTTCCTGGCGAAGACCCAACTTTTCAGTGAGTTCAGACATCATGAAGTTTCTAAAGTGGACACTTTGATGAGTAACGATAGCTTGGGGAACACCAAACCGAGCAATGATATGATTGAATATGAATAGTGTTGAAGTCTTTCCCGTATTGTCGAATGTAGGCATCGTCTCGACCCATTTTGTAAAATAATCTACGGCTACAATAATGTATCCATGCCCCTCGACCAAGTAAGGGTGACATGTTATGAAATCGATACCCCATTTTGCAAAAGGTCCAACAGAGACTACAGGGTGTAGAGGAGCAAGGTGTGATCGTATTTTGTTGTTGTATGTTTGACAAGCATGGCATTTTTGGACAGCGATAATACAATCTTTGAATAAAGAAGGTCAAAAATACCTAGCTCGTAAAATATTTTGGGAAGTAGCATACCCATACATGTGACCACCACATGCTCCAAAATGGTAGTCACTCAAGGCTTTCTCGGCTTCTTCAAAAGTGAGGCAATGTTGAAAAACAGAGTTTGTTAAGCCCTAATATTGGCTCATTAACCCTTAATTGGGGCATATTAGATTAGTAATGTTATTTTATTTATGTCGGCTTGCTCATTAACCATTAATTGGGGAATATTAGATTAGTAATTTTATTTTATTTATGTCGGCTTTAGGCCATTAGTTGTAATTATACCTCCTAGTCTCCTATATATACCAAGGAGACATTTTCATTTTGAATCATCTTGTACTTGAACATTTAAGTGG